>CM050424.1:28964661-29007161 GCA_027564155.1 Gymnocypris eckloni scoliostomus
GGGTGTTGCAATGAGGTTGTTGGCTCTCCATGTGATTGTTTACTAGAGTTGGATTGGCCACACCCAACAGGGAGTGACTACAATTCAGATAAATTCAACAGGTAATGCATTCTGGGAAATGAAGTGCTATTACTCTTCCACATATACAGCATTTCAAGAGTTCACACTTATATATAATAAATAGAATAATATTATGTGTATTTGGCGTGCTGTCCGAAGGGAGGGCTCCGAGCTCTGAACTTTGGCCTGAACCCAGACTAGAGTACCCCCCCTCCAGGGTTAGGACAGAAATAGTTGTAAGTGCGGAGAAGGGATGGCGGAGGGATGCTGGAAAACTGTCAAGGAACATATACACATATATACTGGCCTAACTTCTCAAAGTTGACAAGTGCAAATTAAACAAAAGGAATATAATCAGAATTTCTAAATGAGAGCAATAGTAGAGATTACCATACAATGCTTCAAAGCTGATGACAAATCAGCTGCTATTCAACCAAAGTTCATTTGTGCATTTCAAACATTATTTCTCATACACTCCTTTCTATAAGCACGTTTATCGTTCACACTGCACTGTATGATATGCTGAATACAGCACGAGCAGACATGACATTTAACACACAAGGACGCTGCATGAAACAGGAGAACAGCACAGCAATGTCATTTTCCAATTCCTGTTATGACACTGAAAGCCTGTGGACTGTGTTGCTGACGCAGAGACGGCCTTCTGCTGTGGAAATTATAACAGCAATCAGGGTAATTACAGAGTAATACCTCACCCACAATGCTTTGCCTCTGAAGCGCAGCCAAACCGGCCCTCATTTAAACTACTACAGGAAGCACAAAACTGCACTCGTTTAACAAACATTAGGCTATCCAAGCTAAAAGCAGCTGTTAGATGACGAGAAGAGCGGCGTAATGTCAATCACAGGGAAGGGGAAACCCATTTCAGACTTATTTAAAACTCATGTGGAGAACAGATTCAGGATCCACATCGGAGATCATTACATGTGCTCAGACCTATTATTAGTTTAGGTCATATATGACTAATATGCTCTTCTGAATTGTGCACGCAGACCGTTCGCTGTGGTCTCACCATAACATTTCAGTAGTCAATATCAACTATTTTATTCAGCGAGGACACATTAAATCGATCAAAAGTGAGTCAAAACATTTCTATTTCCAATAAATGCTGTTCTTTTGAACTTTCTATTCATCAAAGAATACCGGAACACAAAATATATCATTGTTTCTAGGAAATCACGAAGAAGCATTAGCAATTAAACATTGATAATAATCAGAAATGTTTCTTGAGCAGTATATTATTAGGATTTCTGAAGATCATGTGGCACTGAAGACTGGAGTAATGATGCTGAAAATACAGCCGCATCACAGAAATAAATTAAATTTTACAATATATTCATATAGAAAACAGCTTTTTATATTACAATAATATTTCAAATTTTGTACCTTAATTTTTTTTTTTTTAAGTTTAAGATTTCTTTTTTTATAATAATATAACTCAAATATAGTAGATGTGGTATAACACTGTTAGGACATTTTGAATTAGAAATAATTGGATTTTAAACAAGGTTTTGTCAAGTTAGCCTTGACTAAGTGCATTATCGGGGTTAAAATGACACTTATTGTTATGTCAGTTTCTTTTAATTTAACTTAAAATCTAATTTAATGAGAATTTCAAAACAAGTATTCTAAATTTAAGTTTTCTAAACATCATACACTCTCATAAAAAAAGGCTCAAAGCTGTCACTGAAGCGAAATCATCTTTGTACTTCATTTATCCCTAAAGGTACATATTAGTAACTTAAAGGTGCAAAGAAGTACTTTAAAAGTTCATGTTTGTACTTAGTACCTTTGAAAGGGACCCGCTCCAGGGAGCTGTTTCTGAGAGTACGATGTATCGAAGCTCTAATGAGCTGTTGAATTAGAGCTAATTTGATGTGACTTGAGTGGAATCAGAAGCGGCTTCATTAAGCTCCTGATGATGAAGGTGATGGAGTATGTGAGGGACGCGAGAGCAGCTGTGTGTCGGGTGACCCGTCATGACATTCCTGATCCGCATGCTGACCCAGTCATGCAAGTTTGAGTTTCTCACATGCAACTGTAAGCTGCTGCTTCCTGGCTCAACGTCAATCTTACAAGCTGATAAAAATCAGCGATCAATCACAGCCGGAGTAATCTGAGAATGAGGGTGCCGTGAGAAACAAGAAGGCATGCGTGATCTCAGAGGATTGAATGAAGCTTCACTCGGACGCTTCTCGGATGCTTAAAAATATAAACACCATCTATTGGGTCTCGCTCTGCGGCAATAGAGGGCTCTTCTGGAGAGAAATGATTGTCTGGTGTGTGAGCTCGTCTCCATCGGACTCTAGTAGCCAGATGATTATATTCCAAATAAAGCAAGGGCAAACTTTACAGCGTGCGTGCGTGCAGAAGCATGAAAGGACACGAAAGCCCCGTCAAACTTGTCCTTGGACAGTTTACACTGTGACAAATGCTGATGAAATACCCTGCAATGTTTCAGACTGAGATATCTACAGCAGAGTCCATGAGTCTGAGATCAGAGTGAAAATATGAGATTTCAGGTCCTGGAAATATAGATTTAATTAAATGTATATATTTACTTTAACTTATCTAAAACTCATTGACTCATTTTATCTCTATATCTCATCTTTACACACATGACATGAATCACACTTTATGAATACCACACACACACACACACACACACGCACACATCACACACACACACACACACACACACACACACACACACACACACACACACACACACACACACACACACACACACACACACACACACACACACACACACACAATCTGGTATCTGAGGGGGAGAGAATGTTCTGGGAGCAACAGATGACTTCCTTCACAACTAGAACAGTCCATGTCGTTAATGTCCCAATTCCTGGTGTGTGTGTGTGTGTGTGTCCGTGCATGCATGCGTGTGGACAAAGGCAAAGACACTCAGAGGACATTTCTGTGCGTGCTTATGTGCAACTACAACTCCTGCCGCTGAGTGCTGTATGCTGGTATTCTCGAACCACACACACACACACGTTTAACCAGGTGCTGTCTGAACTGAACATAAACGTGTACTGTACAGGTTCTTACACACTAAAGAAGGCTCAGATGGAGCATGACGTATGAAGTGGAAGATGAATTTCTCATTGGTTAACAGACGCAGTTTCTGCTGTGCTCCTGTGACGTCTCATCCTCACTCAAATCATGATCATCTCTCTGAATCAGTGTGAACTTTACTGAGCGCCCTAAGTAGCCTTGAATAAATGCATCTGCTAAATGAATAACTACTTTGTCTCTGTATGTTTGTGTGCACATGTGTGGACATAGAGAAAGTGAAACAAGCACACAGGGACAGGGGAGCGGGTCGGTTTCTTTCAGCACACAGAAGCTCTTTGTGTGGTCAGATATTACCTTCAGCAGTCATTTATAGACTGACCTCTCAATACTTCTGTGGAAAGCGCTGCTGTGATTTCCATCAGGCACAAAGAGAGCAGTGTGATGATGACAAGCCAAGAAACAACCACTGACATCGAGGGAAATCCCACTCGATGTCAAACTCAGATCCGTCTTACGTAACACACAGCATTAAGAATAACTGGAAAAATGAAGTAATACTGAGACACATCTCATCCTTCAGCAATGTGACTCAGTCCCGTAGCTACGGGTGGCTTTCATCAGTGGCCCACCCAATGAGAATCTTCCAAATGGATGTCATTTATTCAACAATAGCCTACTAATAGACGTCTTATTTCACTGTAATTTTATATATTTAATAAAAAATATTAAACGCTTGTTTTCATGGTCAATTACAGGTCGTTTCTTATTTTTCCTATAGGTGCATCGCGTTTGTCTAAATGATGATGATTCGTCCGTTTCTGTTAGTCCCACCCACAATGTTAAGTACAATTTTAAAATAGCCGAGTTGAGCAATCATAAATCAGATAAGTTCTTTAAAAAGTAAAAGTCTTAGCAATAAACCGGACCGTTTACAAATGAAACCCGACAGACCACCTGCGGGCGGGCGCTGGATTTATCGATCCAAACTTCTGAACCGTGCATGTTTGAAGCATCACATTAGCATATGTGTAACGGATTACTATGCCAGTAAGGGCTGTGAAACCTCACTCTCCTGACCTCAAAAAGAGGCGCTCTGGCGACTGACGCTACGGCTGTAGCCTTTGATGCTCCTTGTTAGAGCGCGCCTCGCACCGGAATCCCTGGTTCGAGACCCGCCCGACGAGTTGTGGCAGTATGTGGACCCGGGGGGTTACATTGGTGCCGTGACCCGGATGGGAGTGAGGTTTAGGGGGGTGAGTGTAACGGATGTAGCTATGCCAGTAAGGGCTGTGTAAACCTCACTCTCCTGACCTCAAAAAGAGGCGCCTAGCGACTGACGCAGCGGCTGTAGCCTTGGCTCCTTGTTAGAGCGCCCGCCTCCCGCACCGGAATCCCGGGTTCGAGACCCGCTCCGACGAGTTGTGGCAGTATGTGGACCCGGGGGAGTTACATATGTACAGTGTTTGATCAGTTAAAAAGATGCGTCCTTTGTTGAAAGAAACACATAAAACTTTGTGCTGGATCCTGGACACCAAAACAAACTGCATAATTTGCAGCTGCGCACATTTCTGCGGTCCTCAATGTGCGTGAACTGACAGAGACGCTTGATTATGAAATCATCAGCGAAGCCACACAGACTGAAGTAATGCTTTTTAATAAACTTCCTTTAGTTAACGTTAGTTAATTCATTAACTAACATTAGCAATACATTTGTTACCGTGTTTATTCATCTTTGTTAATCAGCTCAGGCATGTTAACGATACAACTTTGAATTTGTATAATGTCCTAAATTTTGAAATTAACTTTAATCTAACAAATTACTAATGTTAATGCATGCTTTAGAAGTACTGTGTAATGAACCTTGGTGCTGTATGTTTTCATATGACAAGGTTTTCACACTGCAGCTGTCATAGTAAGACAGTGAGCAACTCCGTTTGTTTGTCTGAGGGAGCAACAGTAACTAAGGGGGCGGGGCTAACAATTTCTGTTATAATGGCTCCTAATCGGTGCTCTTATGTCGCACAGTGTGAGTGGTTCAAGACGGCTGTTGTCACGATCTTATGTAATGGTGCGTTCACACCAGATGCGAATGAAGCGTTAAGCGCGAGTGATTTACATGTGAAGTCAATGCAAAGACGCGATAGATATCCTGCGGCGATTCGCGGCGAATGACGCGAGTGAAGTGAGTAAACTCAATTTTCAAGTGTCGAACCACGCGAATAATGCAATTTATTCTGCAAGTCGCGGCCTGGTTTGAACGCCCGCCCAGAAGACCTTCGTTCATCTACAGGAACACAAATGACGATGTTTTGTTAGAATCTGAGAGCTCTCTGACCCTCATCCTCATGGTCAAAATTACAGTCGACAGACTGACGTCACATGGACTACTTTGTCGATCATCTTGGTACTTTTCTGGACTGACCTTGATCACGTAAGGACCTTTGCTGTCTATGGAGGGCCAGAGAGCTCATGGAATCAAACAAAAACACCTTAATTTGTGCTCCGAAGAGGTCTTACGGGTTTGGAACGACATCAGGGTGAGTAATTAATGACAGAATTATCATTTTTGGGTGAACTATCCCTTTAAATGCACAATTATCCCTTACATAATTTATATCTCACTATTCTGTTATTTTTTTATCCCATGGCAGAAACAAGCTTCCTTATGGGACCCATGTTTTTAGTGGTTGAGCAAATATGACAGCCAATGCCAATACACCAGGGGCCCGTTTCAGAAAGGAGGTTAAGTGAAAACTCTGAGTATGTTAACCCTGAAATTAGGGAAACTCTGGGTTTTCCGTTTCAAAATGGGAGGTTTGTCAAACCCGAGAAAGCAGGGTAAGTCAAGCCCATTTCTGAAAGAGAGGTAACTTATACTCAGTGTCAATTACCGTGGTAACTTACTCCGTGAACCTAACCTGGTCGGGAGCAGGTTTTCTTCGGTAAACCCAGAGTTTCTTTCGGTCTCCTCTCCCTTTTTATAGTTTTAGCAAGGTTTAAATGCAAAATTGATTTTCTTACTGAGTATTTTTTGTCTTATTTCAAGTACAAATATCTAAAAATGTAAAATTATATATGAAAAAATTGTCAATATTTAGTCTTGTTTCCTGGGGGATTTTCCTTTTTAAGTGCATTTTACATAAAACAAGTAAAATTGTCCGCCATTGGGTAAGAAAAATAATCTTAATGCAAACGGAAACAAGAATATGTTTAATGTCTTACCCCATTGGAAGATAATTAGCAAAATAGGAAACATGCACTTTAAAACATCGGAGATGCAGAGCACATTATAAGTCCTGTATGCAGATTTTAAGGAAAGTGTGCATCGCTCTCATACTCATTCTGATCATTTGTCCTGGGCACAACCGTCAAAGAGGAGTATCACAGGACTGTAGGTCAGTGGTGAAAAATCGGTTTAAATGAGGCTAATCTGATAAATGATGTTCACTTGATAACATCTTTCTGTGACATCTGGAAGTAACGCTGAATTAGCCACCTCGTAAAATATGTCCGGATTGCCGTGAGATCGGGCTGGAAGTAATGTGGTTGGATGCATTGATGACAAGCATATCTCCACCATCATCGCACCTTCTGAAAATGAAACTAATTACTGTATGGAATGGAAGGATGCCAGATGGAGGGTAGTACAAGCCGTAACCACCTCCACTGTTGTTAAATAAACTAATTATTCACTTTTTTATCATCTTTATTTCCTAATGCAAAAGCAAAAGTTATTCTTTTTACTTTTGGATTTGAGAATTCTTCCAATATTTGACCACCTCCTCTTCATCTGTCAGTGGTGCTGGTTCTCCCTCTGCCTTCTTGCTGTCGTCAAGTCAGTAGTTAATTGTATTACTCTAATTAAGAAATGCAACAGGTTGGATTAGAGAATATTTAACTATGTGAAAAGAGTGTTTGACTATGTGGAAAAAGCTGCAGCGCATTGAAATAGACATTGAATGATATTTAATGTCAAATGTTTGTAAAGTCATTAAGCCCACACATATGAACCTTTCATGCTTAAAGCTTTACCTTGATATAATTGTGTTTTTATACTTCATTTTTAGCTGCTAACGTTTCTTGTTTCATTTTCTGTATTTTTACATTTTTGTGGCCGTGGATACCATTAAAATGAATATGTTCAATAATTTACAGTTTTCACCTCTGATATTATAACAGTTATTAAGTTATTGACAGTTATTAAGAGTTAAAGTTATGCATTGACGGAAGTACGCACACTGACGTCTTTGGCGGGAGCTGTTGCCATGAATCGTGAACTCGGTGCTCTGCTGATCATGACTTTTCATAGTCATGGTGTCGCGCTAACTCAGAGTCAACCTACTTAGAGTTGAGTAAACTAACACAATTCCAGCCGTTCTGTAACCGAAAACTCAGAGTTTCCCATCTCAGGTAACTCAACTCTGAGTTCAAGTTTAAACTCAGAGTTGGTTGAACCTCCTTATTGAAACGGGCCCTGGCCAATATATATATGATATCAATAATGCATTTAGAGAACACAATGAAATCTGTTTATTTGACATATTGACTTAAATAATCAGAGGTCTTTTTTTTTTAAATAAACAGGTTTATAATTTCGATAATAGCGTCTTGATTCTGTAATCTTGAGTAAAGTTGTCCATTCATGCGATTTCAACAGCAGAACTCTCCTGTCTGCATCAAATGCACTCGTGGATGAGAAGTCATTAATTCATCGTCTTTTTTAAACCAGTTAGTTTTGAAGTTTATCTGCTTGTTAGTAGATTCATATCAGTAACGGCGGCAGATTTTGAGATTTCCATGAAACAAAAAGCATTTGCATGAGATGCAGAATGAGATTTATACATGACAGTACAACTGTGTCTGTCACTAAAAGGAAAGATATATCGAATGAAACAAACTTTAATGGTTTTAACGACTGAGAATTGATGTTGAAATAACCTCAAAATCATAGAAGGTCTAATATTTGGACTGAGAAGTGCATTTTAGGCTTCAAGTACACCTAAACATGCTGAGCTTCAAGTTACATGATTAAACAAACACAGATAAACTCACACATGCATTCTCTCTCTCTCCAGCCGGCGGATCTTCACAACCAATGCATTCATCACAACTGATAAATTCAGAGCTCAACTATGTGGACATCTCTCAGCAGAAACTCCTAATAAGGAAGCTGTGAGTTTCTGTGGGACTGAGCTTTGACCAGCAATGACACACACACGTCTCATCTGTTGTGTGTCAGCTCTGAAAGAGGACGGTTCACTTTTACACACACTGCTCCTACATCAATGGACAGTTGACATCATGACAGAGTGGAAAAACAAGGAAGTAGAGGTCGGCCAATATAAAATACATGATATGTAAAATGCTTTATAAAATGTGAAAACCTATGATTAAATATTTTGAAAAGATATAAAGACCCTACCTTTTATTAATTAATATAATTAAAGTTTTAGCAAGGCCTTCTGACTTTAATATACTTGGTTATGCCATGCTTACTTATATATCTTCACTGAAAGACTATTGGAGTGCACCCCACACACACACACACATATTTACTTTTGTTAACTAAATTGACTTTGATAAATCAGTTTGATAACAAAATTTTGAAATGTATCCTGCTATTTAGCATGTAAGCACTGTCAATATTGTTAATCATTTATTCATATAATTATTTATTTGGTTATTAATTTATTATTTTTCCACTTTCTGTTCAATTTAAGGCTGTGAAAAAAGGGGGGAGAAAATACATAGTTATGTAATTTTTTTGTACTTTTTTTGTCTAAACATGTTTGAAAAATTAATAAAGTGCAAAAATTGTATTTATTATAATTTTATTTCAGCATTTTTCTCTGTCTGTCTCCCTTTTCTGTACATAACTTACATATTTTATATGACAGTATAACAAAACATCAGTTTGTGATAATGATTTTGATTGTTTTGAAAATCGAAAATTTTGTCATGTTTACATTTTTTATTGAGATTAAAATTTTCATGAATTGCATATTTTATTCATTTCATTTTTGTTTAGTGTTTTAGCTGATTGTTGTATTTTTATCCTCAGTTATTGTTACTGTCAAATGACAACAATACAATTAATTTAATCAATGACATTAAACCAAACAACACATTATTCAGTTGTTTTATTTTAAGAATTTTATGAAAATTTAAATTTTACGTAACTCTTAAATTGTAAATTAACTTAAGATTTTAGTTTTGATCTAGATGGAAATCATTGAATATTTTAAATATACAGTAATTTTCATTTTTGCAGCAATGAGTGAAAATGAGAAAATGCATAAAAAATGCAAATTTCAATTAAAAATGAATGACGTTCTGAGAATGCACCATTGAATTAACAAATCAAACATCTCTTTGAATATTTTTTTTATCAATGTATATGGCACAGTGGACATAAAAAGCATTGGAAATGAAGCAGCCATATAAGGGGATGTGCTGAGAGCCGGTAAAGCTGTTGCGCTGTGAACACTTGAGCCCTGCTTCTTCCAGAAGTGTCCGCATAATAACCACGGTACAGATGAAGATCTCACTGATGCAGCGACACACAATACCACAGACAGCCACCAACCGATCAATGATCAATCCCTCACACAGATCAATCATATGCACAGACCCAAAACATAAAGAAAGCTTGTATTTTACGACAAGCATGCATTTGCACATTGGAATTTAAATTGGCCCTTGCTAAACAATCAAGACTGCCAAAGGCCCAAAATAGTTGTTTAATTAGAGGCCATGCAAGCGGGGGCAACATGCAATGTTATTTTAAGCCCTTTGGGGGTTTCAGTAGGACTGCATGGGGCAAGCTTTTAGAGAGAGAGAGAGAGGGGTAAAGAGACAGAGTAAGAGTGTGTGTGTGTGTGTGTGTGTGTGTGCGTGCGTGCGAGTGTGTGTGTGTGTGTGTGTGTGTGTGTGTGTGTGTGTGTGTGTGTGTGTGTGTGTGTGTGTGTATGTATGTGTCTGTATGTGTCTGTGTCTGTGTGTGTGAGTGTGTGTGTGTGTGTGTGTGTGTCTGTGTATGTGTGTGTCTGTGTGCGTGCGTGCGTGCGTGCGTGCGTGCGTGTGTGTGTGTGTGCGTGTGTGATGATCATGGTCTACCGGCTCACTGACGCCCCACCACCTGCTGCCGCAAATTACATTAGAGGATGCAAACGCTCTCAAATACAGACAAACGGCGTCTATAAAACAATCCAATCTCAAGTGAGAACAGCCTGAAAACACTGCTCTCAGAACAAACACGTCAGCACATTTACATGCACTGATTATTCTGAGAAAATCTGCTGATGTTTATAATGAACTGATTTTGATAGTCAGCAGCTTTTGTACATAAAATGCACTCAACTTACGTTACCTTCAGGCAGGGTTACTTTAGTATCCTTGACTTACTATTATCATTTTTTATTTTTAGTTATTATTTAATTATCTAAATTATTTTATTTAGTTTGAGTTAAAATTCACTGTTTTTGTAATTTTGATTAATATTTTGTTAACTTTGTCTATGTAGTATTTATTATTTATTAGATTTTGTTATCTTAGTCCTTCAACTTCAGCAAAAAAATTGAAATGTTGGCAACTAGCTGAAATAAAATCAATTTAGATTTTCTTTATATTTTATTTTATTTCAAGAAATAAAATGTTTTTTTATGGTTTTAGTTTTATTTAACAAAAATAAGAACAAGCTAAGAACCCACAAAAATTCATTCTTAAAAGAGAACCTTATTACATACTTTACATAATATTTAGCATTATTTTTTCAGACAAAAAAATAAAAAATAAAAACTTGGCAGCCAAATCAAAGTTACAATCGACATGCATAAATATGCAGAGGAAAAAAGAAAAAAGAAACAAGACATGATATAATTGTAATGGTGAATGCCTGAAAGAAAATTCATAATTTATCCAGATTGACATGATCTGACCAGCTAGTGCTGCTAAACTGCATTTCCCAGAATCCTCTGAGGCAGCACTGCAGATAATGAACATGCATGAAACAAAACTCTTCTATTTGAGCTTCTTTGTCTAGTTTACTCTGGACTTCATCAAACCGACTGAAGCAGAAGCGTGCTAAACACTTAAGGCTTTTTCCAAACAAAAAAATAATACATTCATTAAAGGGGTCATATGATGCGATTTCAAGTTTTGCTTTCTCTTTGGAGTGTTACAAGCTGTTTGTGCATAGATAAGATCCCTGAAGTTACAAAGACTAAAGTCTCAAAACCAAAGAGATATTCTTTATCAAAGTTAAGACTCGACCACGCCCCTCTAAAACAGCTCATTCAAACACACCCCACATGTCTACGTCACGATGTGGGGAGATTTGCCTAAGACATGGTTTCAGTAACGCAGTAGTGTTGATGCAGCCGTGTCAGGGAGACTCTGTGAACAGCAACGCATTTTATGGACGATCGTTTCGTGAAACTAGGAGACGAGGTAATTCTGACTTTGCTATGACAATCTGCCGCTTCGGATTCAATGATTGTATTTTTCGTTATTAGGTGAAGTATTTGCTATTGACTGTTGCACGCGTGTTGCTCCTGGACACATCTCAGCACATCAGCTATCTTAATCATGGCTTGTGTGTGCGTGGTGTGTGTGTGTGTGCGTGAGAGAGAGAGAGAGAGACATTGAGAGAGAGAGAGCGAGAGAGAGAGAGAGAGAGACAGGGTCACGTCACAGTGGAGTCAGCGGCCTTAATCACGGCTTGTGTGTGCGTGTGTGTGTGAGAGAGAGGGAGAGAGAGAGAGAGAGAGAGAGAGAGAGAGAGAGAGAGAGAGAGAGAGACAGGGTCACGTCACAGTGGAGTCAGCGGTCTTAATCATGGCTTGTGTATGCGTGGTGTGTGTGTGAGAGAGGGAGAGAGAGAGAGACAGTGAGAGAGAGAGAGAGAGAGACAGGGTCACGTCACAGTGGAGTCAGCAGTCTTAATCACGGCTTGTGTGTGCGTGAGAGAGAGGAGAGAGACAGTGAGAGAGAGAGAGAGAGAGAGGGAGAGAGACAGGGTCACGTCACAGTGGAGTCAGCGGTCTTAATCACGGCTTGTGTGTGTGTGAGAGAGAGGGAGAGAGAGACAGTGAGAGAGAGAGAGAGAGACAGTGAGAGAGAGAGAGAGCGAGACAGGGTCACGTCACAGTGGAGTCAGCGGTCTTAATCGCGGCTTGTGTGCAAACACATACAAGCTTCATCACGGTGTCTGTCACGTGACTGTTCCTCTCTCGGCTTGAACTGATGGTAAAACCAAGGACATTATTAACTGTCTTTACATTTATTTTGAAAGATAAAGCTTGTGATTATGGAAAGGGGCGTTACATTTCCGACGATTGCTTGCGGTGTTCGGCTAATGCACAGTGCCGGTTGGCCAATCAGAGCAGACTGTGTTTGTCGGAAGGAGGGGCTTTGTAGAAAACGAAGCATTTGAGAGGCGAGGCCTAGAGGAACTACAATAATGTACAGTATTTGAAAAATAATATGTTTGTTGAACATTAAAGCATGTCAACATATTTTTTTTACACCAAATACACAAAATGAAGATCTTTAAAAAAGCATCAAATGACCCCTTTAAGAAATTCCCATGTAGGTACAATTTAGATTTGTCTATAAAACTAATTTCAAGCATTAAGTCTACACCTTCAGATCAAAAACATTTCAGTTAAAGTAGTGTCTGAAGTCGTCAAAAAAATATGGTTCAATAAGCAAGAAAAATGTGCTTTGCATTCAGTTTCAGTCGATCCAGGAAACAAACATAGTTGTCATTTTTTTAGATGATAGATTATGCTTCATACGAAACTCTCTCAAACATTATGGTATGCTTCCATGGCAACGGTTAAACGCAGGAAGTGCTGGAGCCGTAATGAAACACTGGGAGTGACGTTTCCATCAAACCAGCATGAGCCTCATGAGAGAGACGAGGACACAGATGAGTTACAGGCGGTTTACAGAGCAAATACTTTCCACTGTCAGACATCAGCAGAACAGTAGCACACTGACCTTACGATCCAAACCCGTCTCAGCTGCGTGCGTTAATAACATCGGTCTCTGTGCTGAGCAGCAACACACAAGCTCTATACACTACATCAACTGTATACCAACACAATGTGTGCTTTCATGAAGCAACACACAATAACATACTGGAGTGAACTACTGTCAAGCTTGACACACTCACTGAATCTAATTACATTTACCTGAATAAAAAAGGACATTCTTAAAGGAAAAATGAAATCTAGTAAGTCATAAATCTCTGTGTTGTGTATATAGAGAGGTCACAGTAAGAATGAGGAGTCGGGACAGGATTAGCTCACGCTCTCGCTCCAATACTGACATCAGCTGACACTCTCTAGACCAATCAGAGGAGGAACAACCGATAATCACTCATCACAACAATAATAATAACCTACATTCATCATTCGACTCGATGGGCATTAATTGTCTGACATTCTGATTTCTAGATGCACAAAAACTCATTTCCATTCAAATTTAGTGAACTTTTTGACAAGACAAAAAAAAAACCTTTATGGTTTAATAAATAACAACCAAAAAAACTAAATAGAAAGTAAAAAAAAATATTTATATATATATACACAATTCAATGAAAATGTTAGTGAAGTTTATGCTTAAAATAAGAAAAAAGCACTATTTGACAAAATAAAAAAAAATCTCCAAACAAACAAAAATTAATCCAAACAAAAAATAAAAAAAAATTAAAAAAATTAAAAAAAAGTCAGTGACAAATTTAGTAAAGTTTAACATAGGGAAAAAAAGCACTATTTGGTGTACAAATTGAATAAACTAAAAATATTAAATGAATGAGAGCTTAGATCCATTTACTTTAGAATCAGAATGACATAATATATTAAATATTGTAGAAAAGTGAACACAAAGTTGAGTTTTACAACAAAAATATACAGAGCACAAAAACTATTAGCCAAAAATAAACACTAAAATTCAGTGACAAATTTAGTGAAATGTATGCTTAAAACAGAGAAAACATGATTTGGTGTAGACTGGTGAGCAAGCAAACAAGCAATAAAACAAATAAAATTGAATAAAATGTAAAATATTCTGTTTATATTATAAAGAGATTTCTGTCATAATTTAGTTTAGGTATAAATTCTCTCATTTCTGTCACTTTACTTCTTAAGTAAATACATCTTGTCCTAAAGATGTAATGTTTTTACTTGAAAACTAGATACAAAAATAAATAAATTATATTGCAACCATAAAACAAAATATGTAAAATGAAGGATGAGCAATGGAGCAGATATGGCATGTGAATAACATCCCGCCTGACGTGCCTTAATAAGGAGATCCCACAGAATCCCAAGAGAACGCTTCTGTAAACTCCCAATTTACACACACACACACACACACACACACACACACACACACACACACACACACACACCACACACACACAGACACCACACACACACAGACACACACACACCTCTCACACACACACACACACACATACATACACACACACACACACACACACACACACACACACATACGCACACACACACACACACACACACACACACACACTCTATCACATACACACACAGACACCACACACACACACACAGACACACACACCATATACACACACACACACACACACACACACACACACACACACACACAAAGACACACACACACACTCTCTCACATACACACACACACACACACACACTCTACACACACACACACACACACACACACACACACAGAAACAGACAACACACAATAACACAGACACAAGCACACAGACACAGACACACACACACACACACACACACACACACACACACACATACACACACACACACACACACACACACACACACACACACACACACACAACACACAGACACAACACACACACCACACTCACACAGACAGACAGAAACACACACACACACACACACAGACAACACACACACAGACACCACAAACACACAGACACACACACACACACACACACACACAGACAGACAGACACACAGACACACCACACTCACACACACAGACAGACAGACACACAGACAGACACACACACACACACACACAGACACACACACACAAAACGAGACAGTGATTCAGCACAGACCTCTGTTCCACTCGCTACACAGGGACAAAAGTGGGGTGATATTTATAGAGAAGGCATCAACACTCTGTCTTCCCCAGAATCAGGTGATCGGAGGATGAAGCACACGCAGGTGGAGCACAGAACGGGCCAGAGACGCTCAAAATCACTTGCTCTGAAGAAATTTGTCTGCTATTGTCTGCTTTCTTTTGACCAAAGATCACTTAGTAAAGTAACGGCACACCTTTCCTCAACAAGACACATGATTTGAGGAATCATTCATATCAACAACCAGCTGTCTATAATTGTGCACTCAGTAAAAACTTACACTATTATTTGTATTTGCACTTCCACTGCTTCATATTTTTGTGGAAATCATGATATACTACCATTCAAAGGTTTGGGTCAGTGAGATTTTTTATTTTATTTTTAGAAAGAAATTAATATTTTTATTCATCAAGGATGCATTAAATAGATCAAAAGTGACAGTTAAGGCATTTATAATTTTACAAAAGATTTCTATTTCAAGTAACTGCTAACCATTTGAACTTTCTATTCATCAGTGAATCATGAAAAATAACATGCATATCAGTTTCCACAAAAATATTGTGCCGCACGACTGTTTTCAACATTAATAACTGGAGTGATGGTGCTGACAATACAGCTTCGATCACAGAAATCAATTATTTTAAATTGTAATAATATTTCACTTTTTTACTGCATTTCTAATCAAATAAATGCAGCTTCTGAGTCAAATACATTATAAATCTGCCTGTACTTCTGAATAAAGTCAAAGCCAAGAAACAATAGAAGTGATGGAGAAAGTGAAAAGGATTAAACAGAGATGATAAGAGCCAAAATGATGTAGATTTTACAACTTGACATGAGAAATTCAAAAGCAAGGGTCAGTAAATAAAACAGAAATATAAAGACACTGTGTGAGTTAAATGCATGAGGAGAATCTCACAGCCTCGTCCGGCTGAACTCGCCTGACCCGAGCTGGAGACAGCATCCCGGACCTGACAGCATCATGCAGCAGAACATAGCTGATGAATTAAACATGAGCGCTTCAATTCAACCCAGTGTGAAAATCAAGAGCCCTCAAACTATCAAAAAATCAGTTCTCTGTCTGTCTGTCTGTCTGTCAGAGTCAGAAATCAGCTGTCTGTCTGTCAGAGGTGCTGCAGTGTTACTGAGGTCAGTATGAGAGCGTTCAAAAGCAAATCCACTCTGAACTCTTTCAAACTCTAGTGACTGACAGACAGCATGTGTCCAGATCAATACGCACTGAGCACCCAGCAGCTGAAGAGCGGCTGCACGTGGCTCCGGCAAACACACATTCACAGATTCATGTCATCACTTCCAGCCTTTATATGTATACCTTTATATTTCTCTCGGACGTCCTCATAAGCTTGAACAAAGTCCTGCTCGTCTGCGTTGGGCGGCAGGCAGAGGGGCTCGTACATGGCCATTGGTCCTGTGCTCTGTAGATGATGATGTGCGGCTCTGTGCTGCTGTGGATGAGTGTGAGCAGCAGCGCTTAAGTCTCTCTCTCTCTCTGCTCTAAACTTCATTCCAAAGCCAGCGCTAGCCACACCCCCTCTTTCCTGAAACACTAGCAGGCTCCGCCTCTTAAAGACACACAAGACATCAATCTGATCAGCCACACAAAACACCTAACACGCCTCTCACAGTCTGGCACACTACCAATTATTTCTGAAAGATGTAAATGCAGTGAACACTAGTGGTACATAGGTCTGGAATAATTAAGACTTTGAAAGAAGTCTCCTCTGCTCACTAAGGATGCATTTTTTTAATCAAAAATACAGTAAAAATAGTGAAATATTATTACTATTTAAAATAACTGTTTTCTATGTGAATATACTGTAAAATGTAATTTATTTATGTGATCAAAGCTGTATTTTCAGCATCATTAATCCAGTCTTCAGTGTCACATGATCTTCAGAAATCATAATAATATACTGATTTGCTGCTCAAGAAACATTTATGATTATTATCAATGTTGAAAACAATTGTGCCGCCAAATATTTTTGTGGAAACCATGAAACGTCTCGGTTTACTCGCCTATACCTTGTTCTCTGATGCTATGGGAATGCCCTCTGGGTGTGCAGATTGTCTGAAGCCCTTATAGAATAACGGCAATTCATTGGCTGATGGCGTGGATGCCGTCTTGGACGTTCTTATGTCACCATCCTTACTGACAAATGCGCCATCTGCTCCTCAGATTTCTCTGCCAAAAAAGCCTCTGTCGGCAGCGTGAGGAGCTTGGCAGCAAACGCAGCGTCTCGTTCCCTATTCAGAGAACGAGGGTTACGTGAGTAACCTGAGACGTTCTCTTTCATAGGTTCACTCAACGCTTCGTAGCTATGACACTTTGGGAACGATATACCAAACACGCCAAGCTAAGCGCTGATGTATATGGCCCGAAGATGAACCAGATAGCATCCATGGCTGGTTCAAACGGACAAGAACCGGGAACCAGGAGCCATGTCAAGATCCTGATAAAAGTGAGCAGAGAGGAACATCCTGCCTCTGTACAAATATTGTCTAGGGCAGTGGTCTCAAACACAATTCCTGGAGGGCCACAGCTCTGCACAGTTTATCTCCAACCAGCTCCAACTCACACCTGCTTGGAAGTTTCTAGTAATCCTGAAGAACGTGATTAGCTAGATCAGGTGTGTTTGATTAGGGTTGGAGCTAAACTGTGCAGAGCTGTGGCCCTCCAGGAATTGAGTTTGAGACCAATGGTCTAGGGGGACTACTCTAAAGGGTGCTTGAGAGGAAACCATACTCCCAGTAGAGTGTGCCCAAACCCTGAGAGGTGAAGACCACGCACCTCGTAAGCCAGCGAAATTGCTTCACTCACCCGTGACGAATTCTGTGCTTTGATGCGGCAAGCCACAGCGGTCAGCATCAAAGCTAAAGTGGGCGGGGCCTGCATCCCAAAGGCCAACTCCTGAGAAGTGAGTCTTGACCCCCAAGAAGAGGGGAGATCAGAGGACTCGAGGCATAGGAATAGCATTCCTGAACTACCACATAGCATAGTTCTCTGGCTGGAGGCCTCAGCCTTGCTGAGAGGTGAAGACCACAAGCCACAGCGTTCAGCATCGTGGGCGGGCCTGCATCCCAAAGGCCAACTCCTGAGAAGTGAGTCTTGACCCCCAAGAAGAGGGAGATCAGAGGACTCGAGGCTATGGAATAGCATTCCTGAACTACCACATAGCATAGCTCTCTGGCTGGAGGCCTCGGCCTCTGGAGGAAACGTATCAAGCGGTGTTTGCCCACTGACTGGCTACCAAGAAGGGCGTGGTAGGCCAATAACACTGCCACGTGACCATCAGGGTGGAGTGGGTTAACCCTGCGGAGGAACAGACCTGCAAGAACTCCAGAACTGTACCAATCGGGCAGTTGACTGGGACGAGCTGGGGATCTCCGCACCATAAAGCAACACTTCCATTTCAGGACTTACGGCCTCAGACTCCGGTGAGCAGAGGCCTCGAAAAACTCTCTGTAGCGAGAGGAGGCCTGGCGACACTCGCCGAGCAGTCGAGCTCTTGGAGCAGAGGCCTACATGATGACTCTCTAGATAGAGAGGAGGCCTACTATACTCCACACACTGGGCATCATGTGAGTGAGGTTACCTATCACTCACATAACTGCCCCAGCAGAGCTCTGGCGAGCGGAGGCCTCGAAAACTCTCTATAGCGAGAAGAGGCCTGACAACACTCACCGAAACAGTCGAGCTCTTGAAACGGAGGCCTCAACATGACGACTTTCTAGATAGAGAGGAGGCCTACTGAACTCCACACACTGGGCATCCTGTGAGGAGGTTACCTATCACCAGAGGTGGAAAGTAACGAATTACATTTACTCGCGTTACTGTAATTGAGTAGCTTTTCTGTGTGCTTCTACTTTTTAAAGTACATTTTTTAATCTGTAATTTTACTTTTACTTAAGTAAATTGTGTTTGAAGTATTGTACTTTGCTGCATTTTAAAATACATTCATTACTGAGTTAAAAAACAATCTCTCCATGGAAACAACTGCAGCAAATAATGGGCAGAACAACAAACTGGAGCTAAAATCACAAGAAAGGTGCAGACGGACAAAACAGGTGTTATAGTGCAGACCCAGCTGAAAACCAAACCCCGACGTATTCTGCTGAAGATGAACTCGAAGAAATGAAGTGAATCCCTGGCCATATATTCATGCTCTATTATGCAGTGTTAGCTGTGTTTGCCTCGGGAGACCAAACTAGCAGCTTATAAAATCTCGATATCAACCATTCGCAAGCATGTAGAGGTAACGTAAGGTAAATACTTGCATCGTTGCATTGGTGGTTAAAATGAAGACAGTTTAGCAAAAGGTTTTGCACAAATTATACAAAAAGACAGTGGTGCAGGGTGTGCGATATCATCCGCGATAATATACTAATTGTTGTTTTAACGATGTGCGATTTGACATTATCAGTATTTTGCCAAAAACACTCTAAACAATGTGCCGTGAAATCTAGTAGATTAGACTAGTCCGTGTGCATTTGGAGTGCTCTCTTTCACTGCGTGATTCAGTGTTAAAATGCGTTTAGAATGATCACAAAATTGAAGATATAGAAGCAGAAAATGTATATATTTATATAATTTAATATAGTAAATCAACATCACACGAAGAGTGTCATTTTTTCTCCACAAATCAGCATGATTACACAGGCCTGTACATTTATTTTCAAAAAACAAGGAGTTAATTAAGAGACTTGCTTTTTAGACACCATATTGCCTGTTTTGCGTTTCTGAGCAACATGACGGTGTTTTGTTCTTGAATGAATCAACTTTTTTAATGATTCGGTTCAATCGACTCTCTTAACAGTGACTTGCTGACACCTACTGGCTGTTTTAATTTCACATTAAATTTTATTTTATTTTATTTTTATTTTTTTTAAACAAGTTTTCAAAATTGTATGTCTTATTTATTAAAGCATTATTTCTGCATTTGTAACTGCAGGCTAAATGCATTCATGTCAGTGTGTAAATACATCTATACCGCTCAGATGAAACTTCTGTGTTTCCTCTGCATTGCAAATATTAATTTAGCTGATACTGATATAATTTGCCTGGTAACAGCCCAAATGTGTTATTATTCTAAATAACTGATTGAGTTAAAAACAACTAGTTTGAGATTTATAGGCCTATCCCAGGTGTGTCAAACTCAGTTACCCTGCAGAGTTTAGTTCCAACCCTGCTCCAACACACATACCATGTAGTTTTTAAATAAGCCCAAATGATTAGTTTAGCTGTATCAGATGTGTTTAATTAGGGCTATAAACAGTGCAGGGCTCTGGCCCCCCAGGAACTGAATTTGACACCCTTGCCCTATCCCATTTTTTTGTCCCTCCCACTGTTAAAATGTAACATTGAGTAAGTCATTTTTACTCTGAGTAAATTTTAAATGAGATACTTTTTACTTTTACTTGAGTAGATTTTAAGACTGGTACTTGTATTTAAGTACAATTTAATTAATGTAATGGTACTTTTACTTGAGTAGAATATTTTCGTACTCTTTCCACCTCCTACCACTAACATTACTGCCCTAGCGGAGCTCTGGCGAGCGGAGGCCTCAAAGACTCTCTGTAGTGAGAGGAGACCTGACAACACTCGCCGGAACGGTCGGACTCTTGGAGTGGAGGCCTCAGCATGACAACTCTCTAGATAGTGAGGAGGCTTACAACACACTGGGATCTTGTAAGGAGGCTTACCTAGGGCCTACCACTCACAGACTGTCCCAGCGGAGTTCTGGCAAGTGGAGGCCTCGAAAACTCTCAGCAGCGAGAGGAGGCCTACAATGCTTGCAGTGACTGTTTCGAAGGGAAGAACCCAATAATGATACACTTTGCCCCCAAAGTGAACTTCAGGAACTCCCTTGTTTGATTACCAGAGCCTGCTTGGGGCCCACAGTGTGGGAGAAACCCAGATGAAAGTGGCAACGAAGCGCCGAACTGCTTCTACAGTGCGCAGGACCCTTGGAGACACATCTGGCAGTAGTTTCCGCTCTGCCAATGGTCTGCTAAGGGAACCAGTCTCTCGAAATTGGTCTCTGGAGTGCTTAGAGCTGCTATCTCTGTGCCCTGGAGCAGAGGACCAGCAGGAGACGGCTGAACCAGCTGCTCTAGAGACCCCCGAAGGGATGGTGAGCCTCTCAGTTGTTCCGCTACGTTTCCGGGTGGAAGAGACTGAGAGAAGCGCTCTCAGGAGACTGCTGCGCCCTGGAACACTGGCAGGGTTGGCAGACCAATCTCCTGTTTTCTTTTTTCCATTTTTTACAATATAAAGCAGCAAAAACGAGAAGTATGAAATTTGTAAACGCAGAATTAGGCCGCTCAGAAACCGCTCGTCGAGTTCAGATGACTGGGATTCAGGGGCTCGTTGAGCCAATCAATAGAGAGCTTCCCTGAGGCGCGCGCCAGCACGTCTATAAGCTCTGAGTAGGCTGCAGAAGGCCGCGCTTCCTGGTCGCTAGGCGGGAAAGCGTCGGCTGAAGCAGGCCCAAAATTCTCTGAGTCGGACGCCGAAGTATACAAAGATTTTTCTAGCCCAGAAGAAATCGTTTAGTGTACCTCCGGGTTAGAGCATAACAATCATTAAGAGAAGTCCGCGAATCTGCGCACACTGACTCGGGCGAGAAAGGAAGAGAAAGCCTGCTCACTCTCCATCACCTCGAGCTCAACATAAGCGCAACATGCGCCGTAAACCGCATCGCACATGTGTGAAAAGCCCAAACATAAAGTTAACACGCTTACTGTGCGGGTCATCACTTGCGATGTAGCGAGAACACGGCGGCTGGCAACAACGAAAATCCATGCACTCCACCGCGAGGAGAACATCATTCCACTATCGGAGTCGCTGAAGTGCAAATGAAGAAGCTCAGCATAAAAACAGTCAGGACAGAAAAACCGCAACAGAAGGGCTGATATGGCCACTTCGTGAAGGCAGAGAAATCTGAGGAGCAGATGGCGCGTTCGCCAGTATAAGGATGGCGATGTGAGAACGTCCAAGACAGCATCCGCGCCATCAGCCAATGAATTGGCGTGATTCTGAAAGGGATTCAGACGATCGGCACACCCAGACGGCGTTCCCAATGCGTCATAGCTACGCAGCGTCGAGTGAACTTATGAAAGAGAACACTTTATTTTTCAGGATTCACAGATTAAAACAGTGTAATATAAAAAAAATAAAAAAAATAAAAAAAAATTATATTATAATTGTTCTTGCTGTCACTATTGATCAATTTAATGCATCATTGCTAAGAAAAAAAAAAAAATTCTTACAAAAAGTAACTTTTTTAATCCAAAACTTTTGAATGGTAGTGTATCACATTTTCCATAAAAATATGAATCAGCTTAATTAAATAAAAATATTAAAAAGTTTTTTAAAAATAACACTTTTTAGAAATATTTTTTGGAAGCCACAATTTTAGCATATTTCTATTTACTTTCTTTCTAAAACTGCCAAAAGTTTAGACTATTTATTTTACTCAAAACGCCTTAGAAAATAGAAAATAACCAGTGTTGGGGGTAACGCATTACATGCATCGAGAGTTACGTAATCAGATTACTTCTGTCAAGTAACTAGTAAAGTAACACATTACTTGTAAATTTACAAGAAAATATTACTTTTGAAAAAGTTACTTTTTCAAAAAAGTAATGCCTGTTACATTGTTTTCCCGTTCATTGACTGACAAGCCTCCAGTCCACATAGTTAAATATGTTAAGTAACACAAATATATCTAATCCCATTTTATTAACCGATGTGTTTGCTGACCTTTGATGATCCAGTTCAACAATACTAATAAACAATAATGACTTTAGATAAACTAACAAATGTGCTTCGTTGTTTTTTTATTGCTGAAGAGTGTTGAATCTTCTCCTGCATTATACTGTACAGATGTGAATTTACTTTACTTTAAACATTACTTTCCCCAACACTGAAAATAACTATGTAATATTTTGAACATGATAGCTGGTTGTAACTCGCTAAAATCCTGCTCTTTGAAATGTTTTATCGCTGCATGCAGCATCAGATACCATTGTAAAACTCTAGCAGGGAGCATGCAGTATATTGAGCAATACTATACTCACAAGTGCACTGCATGCAATACTGTAGCCTTATGTGTTTGGCTTCACCTTTCATTTCCACTTTCACAAAGCAATATTAAGCATGTTGTTAAAATCTCTTCCATTCCGAACACAGCCCATGTTTCTTGCACACACATTTGTGCTTTATTTTGCTTTGTTCAATTTTGCAGAGCTGCTCCTTCACTAGCCTGACTGAATCTTTCAAAAGTGCTCAAAAGAAAGACGTTTTGTTGAACAGGTGTGTGACGCCATGGTGTGTGAATGGGTTTGAGTGACAATCGATCAAGGCACTTAAAACTACATTGCAAAAAAAAAATAAAAAATTCTATATACATTTTTCAGCACAACTACACATTTTTCAATCGAGACATATTAACTAAAAAAGCGAAATGAGTTTTGTTTTCCAAAAAAACAGAAAGCATAAAATAAATTATTAAAAAAATATATATATATTTTTTTTCTTTTCTTGTTGTAAGTAAAAACAAATTATATACTTTTTGTTCAGAAAGCAAGATATAATATCTTGTCATTTTGCTTCTGGAGTAAACGTAGCTTGATTTAAGAATGCCTAGATATTTGTACCAGAATTAAAATACAAAAATATGATATCTACAAAATTACATCACGTTTAATGAATATCCCTGACAAAACTTTAAAGAAATATGTTGAAGAAAATCATAAAACAGACTGAAGCCAGTCTCAAACCCCATCGGTTCTTAAAAAAACCATTAGCTTTTAAATATTTTATTGTAATAAAATGTAATCGTTCTGGCATTTTGTGCACTGTTAAAGTCACCCACATATTCCATGAGATACGAGATTCATCATGGTTTTCTTTCTTTGCAAGTCATCCCCAAAAACTCTTCAAATGAAACGAAAGCAAAGCTAAAAACAAGCCACCATGAAACCTGACAATTCCTGTAAATGACTCTTGCTCACTGTAATGAGTACATGTGAAATGACTCACTATCTACAGTATGTGATACTCCTGCCCTACAGCAGACGTGAGTTATGTCTGTCCTCCTGAAATCACCAGCATAACTTTCTATTCTAATACAGACTGGTCCAGACCCCAAACTCTATCAGAGCCCTTGGGTTTCTCACGTTTGCCATAATCATGTGTAGTTCACAAGTGGAAGCATATTTGAAAAAGGAGTGGGGCAGGGTTATCAACCACATCTAAATTTAAATCCATAACAAATACTGTATTCTTTACACCTTGAAGATAAACTATTTCAGGATCATCACACAAGCAAGAGAGCTGTTGTTTGGAGCTGTACCAAAACACAGAGCGATTACAAGTTAATATTAACGAACACTATATTGTAAGGCACTTTAGCTTGTTTTTGCTCCACTGTTTATAGTTTTGTTCCTGACTGATTCACTGTTAAATAGACTGAGTGAATAATTCAATGACTCACTCATAAACACTGTGCTTGTGTCAATTAAGAAATTAAAATACCCTCACTGTAATAATATTGATTAAATCAACATACTTGAAGCAAAATTACTTAAGATATTACATTATTTTCTTAGAATTGTATCAAAATTAAGTGAGTTTATGCTTTTAACCCCAATAATAATAATAATAACAATAACATAAAATGTTCTTATTTCTTATTTTAAGCTAAAACGTTTTTCTTGGCATTTTGCTGAAGTAAATATAGCTTGATTTAAGAATGCATAGATATGTGTCCTAGAAAACAAGATTGAAGAAAACCACACCAGTTCTCAACAACCAATGAAAATAATTCCAGTATCCCAATAATTGATATTTATATTTTCGTTTCTAATTTATTCAGTAGATTTGAACAAATCAATTGAGTGAATAATTCAATGACTCACTCATAAACACTGTGCTTGTGTCTGAAATTGCCCTATATAGCCTCACTTTAATAAATAAATGAACATACAAACAACACCTAATTCACCTTTTTTAATGGTGTACATTTTTAAGTATAATCAAATTGGCTGTACAAGTCAATGCAACTTATTTTTTTCAATCCTGTCTAGTTAACTTAAAAAATGAAGCTGCTATTTCTCAAATTATTTTGGCGAGTTAATGTAATTAAAAAACATATTGCCATGACTTATTGATCATATTATTTTTTTATAGTCCGTTAATTGAAATGGCAGCCATTTGTAGTGGTGTTCCAAACCTTAGTGGACATTATGCACTCCTCCAATCCCATAATGCACCTAAATAACAAGTGCACAACCAATTTAGCACAGCAGCAAGCTATACACTGCACACCCATGCACTGTTAGCATTGCACCAAATGAATTCCCACGTGTTGACAGACGATGCATACGCAGCTCTTCCGTCTGATTTCACTCGTTCAGTGCTCTACATAACTGGAGTAATGTAGTGATGAGGGATAAGGAGTGATTTTTGAGTACAAATATCCTCATGGAATCAACATTTTTAAATGAATAGGTTGAATGAATGATTCAAAGACTCACTTGTAAAGAAAGCTACTTGTCGCCATCTAGTGGCGTAACGATGAAAGCTGCAGAAAGAGTTATTTAAATAAAATAAACCGTTCAGCACAGAGATGGCACAAAGACCATATCTGCAACTTTACTATTATAATGTGAAGAAAAGGACCTGAGGTGTCAGTCTTAATCTAAAAATGCTGCATATGTTTAGACATTTCAGAATGAAAGATTTAGTCACTAAAGATCATTAAGATCATATTAAGATCATTTCACTAAAGTCATTAAAATGGATTTCAGGGGGAAAAATCATGTTATGACAGGAGAATAATCCAGATATAACAGGATAATACTTTTTATTCCTTTTATTATTAATTAAATGAAATGGAACAGAACAGAACACTTTTTTCTGAAGGAGCCAAGTAAAAGTTCTGATGCATTGTGGATAAAATCCCCCACAGACACACACACACACACTGCACGCATGCGCCGCACGCATGTGCACTCTCACACACACGCACACACACACACACACACACACACACACACACACACACACACACACACACACACACACACACACACACACACACACACACACACACACACACACACACACACACACACACACACACACACACACACACACACACACACACACACACACACACACACACACACACACACTGCCCTCTGTAACTCGAGCACACAGTAACGTCCTCACACCTGTTTTTGGCTTCAAGGCTGTAGTCCTGAAGGAATGTCTCAGGTTGTTGGAGACGTGCAAGTGCCTCTCAAACACACATGAATATATTTTCACACCCTAATGCAAACGTGTATCTTGAATGCACTCTGGATAAAAGCATTTCTCATAAATATAAATGTAGTATGTCTCTGTGTTACTGTATATATTAGTTTTGTTTTGGCTGAACTGACATGATGGCCTTGGATACATTAACATATAATTGCTCACTAAAAACGGAGTAATTTAGAAGAGGTGTAGCTTTACACTTCACTGTTTACTGTAATTCTAATCTTTAATTGAGGAGTAACATGAATCGGCCACCAACTGTGTGAGTGTGTGTGTGTCTGTGTGTGTCTGTGTGTGTGTGTGTGTGTGGGCATGTTTATGTGGTTTATGAGGACACAAATTTGTATAATGACATGGGTATGACATAGGTATTATAAGGAGAAGGTGATTTATGAGGACATTTTCAGTGTCCCCATAATTTAAAATGCTTATAAATCATACAGAGTGAGATTTTGAGGGAAAATAGAAATGCACCGTCTCCTGTGAGGGCTAAGTTTAGGTGTAGGGTAGGTGTAGGGCAATAGCACATACAGTTTGTACAGTATAAAAACCATTACGCCTATGGAGAGTCCCGTAAACCATAAAACCAACATGTGTGTGTGTGTGTGTGTGTGTGTGTGTGTGTGTGTGTGTGTGTGTGTGTGTGTGTGTGTGTGTGTGTGTGTGTGTGTGTGTGTGTGTGTGTGTGTGTGTGTGTGTGTGTGTGTGTGTGTGTGTGTGCGTGTGCGTGTGTGCGTGCGTGCGTGCGTGTTGTGCGTGTGTGTGTGTGTGTGTGTGTGCGTGTGCGTGCGTGGGTGGGTGGTCTCTGCAGTATGTGACGGCACGCTGGCAGCATCTGAGGATTTAGCATCTCCATGCGATCATAAAGAAACCCAACATGAGTGTGAAATTAAATATATCCGACTTGCTCAAGGAACGGTTTGACCTTACATGAGCACGTTAGCACTGCTCACACCTACCTATAATAGCACACAGCTGCCCTGACCTTTGACCCCTCACTCAAGACCTCAGGTAGCAACCCAACAAACACTAACTCAAAAACAGATTCTGACATATGAAGTATGAAGATCAATGCATAATAAACATGAAACCTGAATACGTTCACATGCACATGGTCTTTTCTATAATGTCCCTGCAATATATATACACTACTCAAATTATAGTCATATTATGGATGAACGATGATAGATGAACAATTTCAAGTAAACAGAGTTCAGACTGAATCAAATTGACCAAAGAATAAAGAATACGGACAGCTCTTATTTTAACCATTACGTCTCAGATCAACACAGTCAGCAAGTTCATCAAAATAATCAGAATATTAGACTTTATTCATTTATTATTTTAAAATCTTAAAATAAGTTTAAATCCATCATATCAAATATTATACAATTTTACAACAATCATAATCTAAACAGAGTGAAAATGGCAAAAAATATAAACAATAAAAAAATGTAAGTACCCACATTTGAAGAAATGCCTATATATACAATATACAATATATATACAATAAACTATAAACAAATATATACAATATACTGTAATTACAACTTCAATAATTTCACACGACTTTCAGTTGTACGTTTAGAATAAAGGCAGACATCTATTTTTAACCATAACTCTATCTTGGTTCATTATTACAGTCATCTTCCTGTTCATCAAAATATTAATTTTCATTTTATGTTATATAAGGTCAGATTAAAACAGTTTCACTTCTTTTTCTAAGCAAAAATTGTAATGTTTTACACTTTTTATTTGTATTAATTTAAAATCTTAAAAAAGGTTAACTTAATATTCACCTATAAATATTATACCATTTTTGAAATGATGGTAACCTATACAAAAAGTGTAATAAAAAATATAACCAAAATGTACTTTTGTTTTTGTGAGTATTTGTTTTAAACTTTCTTTACATCTTAAAATATGTTTAAATTCATCATATAAATATTATACAATTTTCAAATGATAATCTAAAACAGTGAACATGGCCAAAATATAAATAATCTCACATTTCTAAGCAGCCATATTTGAGGAAACACCTGTATTTAATAGAAATAATTTAGCATGAGTTTTAATGCACATTTCCACAGTGTCAAATAAATCAACTACAGCTGGTTTATTACAGTAGTGTAATACTCTGACATCTGGTGGATCTAAAAGATTCTGCAGCTCTGATATAAATGATATGCACTAGTCAGCTCTATCTAAATCACCTTTTCATCATGTTCACATAATCTCATATTATCTGAGCGATTGCATTGGATATTTGCACCTGGATAAATGAATCTGACCACAGCAGAACTACTAGGGTGGCCATTTTAAGCCCTCTGTCCTGAGCAGTCATTTGTCCTCCTTTTTAGAGTTGCACTGAATCGGCCTAAAAACACCCCGCTAGAATCTTTATTGGGACGCAGCAGCATAGCGTCTAATGCCGTACGATCTCTGGTCAAACAAATGATTGGCTGAAAGAGTGTCAAATACATATCTGATATATCATTGGTTAAAAACGTAAACAAGCCTCCACGTGCTGCTACGTCATATCATAACGTTAACGTCAGACCTCTTTTAATCCGGACAACAGAGCACGGATTTATATCAACAAGCACTAGAGACGCTTTTCATGGATTTTGCATTTATGAATGGGCTATATAAAATATGAAAACAATACAAGGCTGATTACTGTATTTTTGCTATGTTTGTATGTGTACCACTCCCTGCAGGAGATGAACAAGCCCAGGGGCAATGGGGGCAATGATGACCCTAGAGGTGCTGCAGAGGGTGAACTTCTCTGTTAAGAACTCAAACGTGAAATTATTATTCATATTTTTCGCATTCATTATTTGTTTATGTATTTCTTTTATATTCAGAAGTCCAGAAATGTTATGTTTTCAGGCACTTCCTGCACTTATGCAGGATTCATGAAACATTGTAGACGTCAACAAAATAGCCGCTCTGACTCAGCGTTTGCTACCTGCGTGTGATCCATCATCATGCCACAGACCCACGCTGTAAGACTACAGAAAACACTCCTATCTGTGACACGCGAGTGTGAGAGATGCAGGTTTACATCCAGTCACTGGCGTGAAAAGGGAAGATTCATCTGTAATTGTCATCATGTGTTTGTACAAGCCAAGGCTGTCAGTAATATCTGGAGTAATAATTCTGCCTCATGATTTTACATCTGTCTTAGTGGTGTGTGTGTGTGTGTGTGTGTGTGTGTGTGTGTGTGTGTGTGTGTGTGTGTGTGTGTGTGTGGTGTGTGTGTGTGTTGTGCGTGTGTGTGCATGTGTGTCTGTGTGTGTGTCTGTGTGTGTGTGTGTGTGTGTGTGTGTGTGTGTGTGTCTGTGTGTGTGTGTGTGTGTGTGCTGGCGTGTGTGTGTGTGTGTGTGTGTGTGTGTGTGTGTGTGTGTGTGTGTGTGTGTGTGTGTGTGTGTGTGTGTCTGTGTGTCTGTGCGTGTGCATGCATGCATGTGTGTCTGTGTCTGTGTGTGTGTGTGTGTCTGTGTGTGTGTGTGTGTGTGTGTGTGTGTGTGTCTGTGTGTGTGTGTGTGTGTGTGTGTGTGTGTGTGTGTGTCTGTGTGTGTGTGTGTGTGTGTGTGTGTGTGTGTGTGTCTGTGTGTCTGTGTGTGTGCATGCATGTGTGTTGTGTCTGTGTGTGTGTGTGTGTGTGTGTGTGTGTGTGTGTGTGTGTGTGTGTGTGTGTGTGTGTGTGTGTATGTGTGTGTGTGTGTGTGTGTGTGTGTGTGTGTGTGTGTGTGTGTGTGTGTGTGTGTGTGTGTCTGTGCGTGCGTGCGTGCGTGCGTGCGTGCGTGCGTGTGTGTGTGTGTGTGTGTGTGTGTGTGTGTGTTTGTGTGTCTGTGCGTGCGTGCGTGCGTGTGTGCGTGCGTGCGTGCGTGCGTGCGTGCGTGTGTGCTGACTCAGGCCCTGACAGAGGTGAGAGAGACCTGCGAGATGCTGAACTGTCACAGATTCTCACTCTAGTTAGGAGACACTCGTGTCACATCAGACACATTTTCTGTCCATCACTAAAGCTTCTGTGAGCACTGCTTGTCTTCTGCTCTGACTGCAGACGCTTGGCACCTAATGAATGACGCAAGAGAAGCACAAACGAGCCATAACACCGAGCTATTCAGAACATTAATCAAGAATAGTTCATTTTCTGAAGCTACACTGAAAAGTGCTCCTGTGCAGTGCTGCTGTGTGTTTGTCAGACCGTGACTGTGAGGACGCTCACTTATTCTCAGCAGCTCTTCTGGATGTCTGTTACTGTCTTGTGTGAAAATACTCGCTGTTAGGAGGCTCATCAAATAAGTAATCCTAGATTTGATCAAATATAATTATGTACCATGAAAAATAAAATATTTAGAAAGTATAATAAACTAGCAACCCTAAATCTAGTCAAATTGTAAATTATTTTAAAATAAAAAAATACACAAAAATGTAATTAAAATTAAAATATATATTAAATCACTAACCCTAGATGTATAAAATTTTAAAATGTAATAATATAACATAAAAAATATAATAAAAGTATATTTAATCAGTCACTCTAAATCTTGTAAAATTCTATTTAAGCAATTTAAATATTGTATTATAAAAAATATAATAACCAATAACTCTAAATGTAATCATTTTAAGTACTTTAACATTTTTAAATATATAACAACATAATAATATAATATAAATATAAAAATATAGCACATCAGTAACTAAATCTTATCACATTTTTAAGTATTTTAACATGTTAAATATATAATATAAAAATATAACTACTTCTTAATACAAATAAAATTGTAATATATAATTATTTCTAATAAACCATCAAAAGTATTTGATCACATTTCCATTGAAGCATACTGTGCTGTTTATGTTATTGTGTGTGTTTGTATTCAAAGGTTTCTATTAATGCATGGCTCGTTTTTCTCATTAATATTAGACTCTGAGGCTATGATTACTCGTATCTGAAGCTGTAATGCTGTCGAACAAGCTAAAGGCGTCCCACAGGACTGCAGCTGAAATGTGTCTTAATGATTCATACTCCAGTGGTTTGTGCCTCTATCAGAAAGAATGAGTACATCTGATGTTTCCTCTAGCGTCATCAGATATGAGCACAGACCTGCGATGCGGATGACGGCCCTCTCGGCCGGGTCCAGCACCTCTCCGGAGGTGGATTTGGAGCGCTTGACCCGCTGGTGTTTGGGGAGGTTCCAGGGGAGCGTGTCTCCGGGACTCTGTGAGCTCTGCTCCGCCGGAGGAAGATCCCGCAGCTTCTCCATCACCTGAGAGATTCACAGCAAACACAATGCAGTCAAGAAACAGACATATGTTCCTGCGGCTCAGTGGTAGAGCATTGTGTTAGCAGCGCAATAGGTCGTGGGTTCAACTCCCAGGGAACACATGTACTGATAAAACAATATATAACCTGAATGCACTGTAAGTCACAATGCGTCTGCATAAAAATGTAAAGAATCAATACATTTGATTGAATTATGCATGAAATACAGCATGCACATCATAAACTAAAGCGCTGTTGAAATGCCTGTGTGATGTCTTCAGCTGTATATTCATACTAGAGCACAGACTCCTGTACATTATTGCTTAAATTAGATCATAAATAATGACTACTTCTGTTTGGTCAATAATCTCAAGCAGTCAGAAACTTCTCTTTGTGAACATCTATTTGCTGTCAGGTGAAAATATATCCTCTTGCAATCTGAATGTTGTGGTGGTTATTATGTGAAAACATTCTTGAAATGTTCCTTATGTAATATAAATAATTATATGTGTCGGCTATACTGTGTGTGGGCAAGTGTTGTAACACAGGGGGAGATGTAGTTATAGCTGTAACGGATGTATGCCAGTAAGAGCTGTGTGTAAACCTCGCTCCCCTGACCTCAAAAAGAGGCGCTCTAGCGACTGACGCTAGAGGCTGTAGCCTTTAGCCTCCTTGTTAGAGCGCCCGCCTCCCGCGCCAGCATCCCGGGTTCGAGACCCGCTCAGTGTGATGGTGCGGACCCGGGTGGGTTACTATTGGTGCCGTGACCCGCACAGGAGTGAGGTTTAGGGGTGTAACGGATGTATGCCAGTAAGTGCTGTGTGTAAACCTCACTCCCCTGACCTCAAAAAGAGGCGCTCTAGAGGCTGTAGCTCGGTGTGATGGTGCGGACCCGGGGGCTAAAGGCTTTTCTTAAAGTGATAGTCCACACAAAATGGAAATTCAGACATCATGTAGAAGATATTCTGAAGAATGCTGGTAACTAAACAGTTGCCGGTAGCCATTGACTTCTATAGTATGGAAACAAATACTATAGAAGTCAATGGCTACCGTCGACTGTTTGGTTACCAACATACTTCAGAATGTCTTATTTTTAGCTCAATGAATAAAATAAACTCAAACAGTGACATAACGCTGCAAATGATGGCAGAATTAGCATTTTAGGGTCAGCTATTAATTTAAAGAGAAAAAAACTAATTTGAGGTATGAATTACATTTCTGGTTTATAATTAGATATGCAATCATAGGAAATAAAGTACATACAGTACAGTAAGTGTTTATCACCTGCATCAACCGGTTCCCTGTAATCCTAATATCCACCAAACTAAAAAATTTAAAAGAATATGTGAGACACATTATGTTGCATTGTATTTTTGTTTCCAATTTGTTTGCTGAGGTATGTTTTTGAATTTAAATCATTTTGAATTAAAATGTTTAAAATTAGTGGGTGTAAATGGGATTTTTTTTTTTTTTTGCAGATTTTCTAATTTATTAAAAACTGGAAAAGATGCAATGACTTTACACATATTCTATAATTAATTCAATTTCAGTCAAAACATATAGGCATAAGTCAAAAACACCAGGGCCCGTATTCATAAAGACTACAAGAATCCTAATTTAGCTTAACATTTTTATCTTAGTTTAAAAGTGATTCAGGACCAATCTGAGAGCATCTCTGAGCGAGGAAAAGACAAACACTTGTGTCTCAGTGAGGAGGCGGGGCTGACCCTGTTGCTAGGTAAGATACAGTCTTTTGAAGACTGTGATTGGTTGGTTGTCCAAGAAGGAAATAAAAGAGCGCTTTTAGGGTCTATTATAAGCCTTCACTTTGAAATTACATGCGTATTTTTCCTGTTTAACCGTACTCTCTCTCACACACAGACACACACATTATATATGTATATACAATCTTTATTTTTTATTTACCATGCTATCATACTTAACACATTTTTAGGAAATGAACAGCGACGTAATACAGTTCTGAAAGTGCTATAAATGTTTGTGTGATCACTTTGCTTATAGAAGGTTGTGATAGACCCAAATCATCACTGCTGGATAGTTGCATTTTTCCAGTTGCCAAATATGTTAATGTAGTGATTACGTCCATTTCTGTCGCGATGGCATTTCTGCGCTGTGTCTGAGATGTTAGCGTGTCGATCACAAGCATGTTCCCTGCACGATCTAATGTGCAGCGTCTTATTAACTCACTGTCATGCATTGTGTGCAACACATTTCTTCCTCCCTCTTCATGTTTCATCCATTTTCTCCACTGCTAAAGAAACTCTTAAGCCTCTTCATTCTTACTCCTAACAATTTTGGACCTTAAGACCTCTTTTAAGGGTTAAGATGCTTTCTGAATGACTTTTTCCTTTACTAGGATCTTTAATTTAATTTTAAGAGGAAAAGCCCACATGCATAATCATTTTCTTATAATTTTGTTAGAAGCAACTCTAAGATTTTTCATGAATACGGGCCCAGGTTCATAAAACCCTGCTGGTGGCTGAGAGTTTGGCATAATCAAAGTTTTTTATTATTTTAAATAAATGTAAATAAAAATCTACCAAATCAGAAAATGATTAGTGCTGTACAAAAAAATGTAGGGGGAAAACATGAATTATTGATATATAATGACATCAGAGAGATGACCTCTGAAGATTGTGTCAAGGTCAATAATAAGTCTCTAAACATATCCAATAATTTGACCTTTTTCTGACAAGGCAAGGAACCACATGACATTCAGCTACTGCTACTGAAGCTCAATCAAGACACAAAGCATCAGCACCCACTGAATATCATGAAGGACAATCAAACTGCAGAAAACATGTTGAAAGCAGAGTAAAATCATCCTCATGCATGATACAAATACCCTGACACTATCTCAATGTGTCTGACCTTTAAAAGAAAATGAAATCCTCACAATACTTAAATAGGTTCGTCAACTGACCTGAGTTAGTGATTAACCCCAGCGCTGGCCAGGCCTGTCAGCAATATCTAACACATTTCCATATCAGCTGCATTATAGTGTAGAACTATGTAAAACCAGTGTGAGATATAATACTGTAAAGCACCAGAGCTGCATGAACTCAGCCACCACATTAAGACTGTCTTAGGAAATAGCTTGACCAACTAGCAGATGTTTATTTTTCCAATACAAATAAGTCAAATCAACCTTCTACTGAATTAAAAATGATAAGTGATTAACTTTGTACAACTAGTCTAAACAGTTTATGCATCCGGCCCCAGTTCAGTGAGAAATAAGCCTCAATGTTTAACTGGACAGTGCAAAAAGCACTGGATATAACCACTAACACCAGCTCAAGCTCCAGTTTAGGCCAAATCCATATGCAAACAAACACACGGTAAGATATGATGCCATATATATCTGTCATATAAAGACCTGTCTTTGTTTCAAGACGATGAAGGACTGGAAAAGCTGAAATGTAAATGAAGTCTGGCTACCTATTACCCTGAAACCAGTCATCCCAAAACTCCTGCAATGAATATTCCCTTCAATGAACTCATAACAGGGTATTTTTAATATTAACAAGCCTTATATGCAGCCATAAGAACAAGCATGGTATAAGCATAAAACCATTTAACCACGAATAAAACACTAAAGGCGCATGCAACAGCTATGAAAACGTCATTAGTGCTCGATCAATCTTCTCCTGCATTATAGTGCACATGCTTCTTACCTTCAAGAACTGACTTACTGGACCTCAGTCAACATGAAAACGATAGCATGTGTAAAGATAGTTCCTACTAACTATAGGTAAGTTCGGCTTACGTAGCAGTCCAGGGTGCACAGAAGTATATCTGATACAGAGCAGGAACGGTTCCCTAATGTTCACCCATTGGATGGATGTTAACTGAGTCATCAAGTGTCTCATAATCTGGGTTACGACCATCCCATCATCTGTTCTCAGCAGAGTGAGTGATGCATGATGTACTGTAGACCTGACAGATGAATTCAGAATACTACCACACACATATGGAATACAATATAGCATAATATTATTTTGAGTGATTGGTATTCTGACACGTTCCTCTGGTTTTTCAATTACTTCTATTGTATTGCATTGCAACGTAAACCTCTAAAGCTGACGGTACACTGTAAAAAAAGGAAACAATTATGACATTCCATAACAAAATATGAACTATTACATGATGCATGATAAACAAGCAATGAAATAAAACTAGTTTAATATTTATAGTGTGATAATTATTAATATAAATATTGCACAAATTATGTCCCACGGACGTGCCATCATTTTCACCATAGACAAAAATGTATCTCTTTCTAACAGTTTGTCTTGTTAGTATCACTTATTTAGCAAGGACAAAACAGTGTCCGTAAGAGTTTGAGACCAAATGTGACACGTTGTGCATTAAGAACATAGAAAATTAAGTTTAATATGAATTTAACAGAGAATAGTTTCTATATTTTGCCTCTGCAACTCTAATGTATTAAGTGTGTTTTTCAATATTGTTTAGAAAATGAATAAAATGTCATTATTTCCAGTCCAGAATGAATGTTGTAAATGACATTGAAATGTTTCTGGTTCTTCTGAATACTTCTGTGGTGTGTTTATGAATTAAAGGACACTGTTAGTGGACATAAACTAGTGAGAGTATTAAATAAACTGTAATGCAGATGTGCTGATGCATGACGGAGACATTGGTGCATCACATCTGAAATACAATAAAACTATTTGAGATAAGAATTATGCCTCGAACTGATAAGAGCTGAAGGAAACCATGCACTACAGACAATTAAGAAATTATAGCTATTCAAACACACTCGTATTTTCATATTTACGTCATTTTAAGCCAATTATAATTCAAGTCACTGAACCCATAATAACTTTGCGAATAGCTTTGATTAAAAGGACACACAGTAGCGTTGGAGACAATATCCATCACCTGAATAAACCACTACAAAACAGACCATCTGTCCATAAACATATCTTGCACGCACCACTCTGTCTTCGTCCATCCTCAAAATATGATGCGCAATAAACATTAAACATCACATAAACTGAATCTTAATGTTGTAATGTCTGTGGTAATTTACCGTATGTGCGGCAGCACATCCCGTCCCGTCAGAGAAGCATTGACACGCTCGCGCTTCACCGGGAATTACCGAGATCCACGCGCGGTAATAATACAGTCAGTCTGGCGCAGAAAGAAGAGCTGGAATACAGGAACTGCAGTGCTGTGCGGCGTCCATACACACACACACACACACACACACACACACACACACACACACACACACACACACACACACACACAGCCGCTGTAGCGTCAGCGTTTAATAATTAACCCGTGTACAACAGCGACCCGCTGCGCCAAAAGCGCTTCTATGAACCTGACTCCGATTCCGCTGCAGTGGACTGGGACCTTCTCATGATGATCAGCCACTTCACATCCACTGTCCACATCTGACTGGGCTTTAATACGACGAATGGTTAAATTAAAGAGACACGAGGAGAGAGGGACATGCAGGTGTGGTGAACTATGGTGCAAGTTAACAAAGTATGTCATTTAAACATGAACTATCAGTAAATTAGGTATTCTCTGAGTCATTTATATCTGATGTCATGCTTTCTGTTTGACAACATGCATTTGCTCATGTTCATCTGCTCAAGCAAGAGGAACACCATACTGTGGCAATTATTTGGCTATGAATAGTATATTAACAGACAGACAGACAGATAGACAGACAGACAGATAGATAGATAGACAGATAGATACTCTTCTTTTGAAAACAGTTTGAAGACATCTGGGCATCGAGGTTATGAGTTTCTGGACCTATGTGTTGGAATTTGGTCCAATTCTTGCCTGATAAAGGTTTCCAGCAGCTGAAGAGTTTGTGGTCGTCTTTGACGTATTTTTCGTTTAATGATGAGCCAAATGATCTCTATAGGTGAAAGATTTGGACTGCTGGCAGGACAATTCAGCACCCGGACTCTTTTACTACGAAGCCATGCTGTTGTAATAGCTGCAGTATGTGGTTTTGCATTGTCTTGCTGAAATACATTTCCTCTGGAGGGGAGCATATGTTGCTCTAAAACCATTATATACCTTTCAGCATTCATAGTACCTTTCAAAACATGCAAGCTGCCCATATCGTATGACTTATGAACCCCCATACCATCAGAGATGCTGGCTTTTGAACTGAACGCTGATAACACGCTGGAAGGTCTCCCTCCTCTTTAGCCTGGAGGACACAGCATCCGTGATTTCCAACAACAATGTCAAATTTGGACTCGTCTGACTATAGAACACTTTTCCAGTTTGAAACAGTTCATTTTAAATGAGCCTTGTCCCACAGGACACAACGGCCCTTCTGGACCATGTTCACATATGGCTTGTTTTTTGCATGATAGAGCTTTAGTTGGCATCTGCAGATGGCACGGCGGATTGTGTTTACGACAGTGGTTTCTGGGAGTATTCCTGAGCCCATTTAGTAATGTCAGTGACAGTATCATGGCGATGAGTGATGCAGTGTCGTCTGAGGGCCTGAAGACCACGGGCATCCAACAAAGGTCTTCGGCCTAGTCCCTTACACACAGACATTTCTACAGTTTCTCTGAATCTTTTGATGATGTTATGCTCTGTAGATGATGAGATTTAATAAGCCTTTGTAATTTGACGTTGAAGAACATTGTTTTTAAAGCATTCCACAATATTTTTACACTCTTTCACAGATCGGAGAGTCTTTGCCCATCTTTACTTCTGAGAGACTCTGCCTCTCAACGACATCCCTTTTATGTTACAGACCTGATGTCAATTAACTTAACATATTAGTTGCTAGATGTTCTCCCAGATGAATCTTTTAAAAATATATTGCTTTTTCAGCCCTTTGTTGCCCCTGTGCCACCTTTTCTAAGACCTGTAGCAGGCATCAAATTTGAAATCAACTAATTTAGTGAATAAAAGTGTAAGATTTCTCATTTTCAACATTTATTATGTTCTCTATCTATTGTGAATAAAATATTGGCTCATGTGATTTGAAAGTCTTTTGTTTTTTCTTAAAACTCACTCACTCACATTGATGTAAATTAGCCTTTTTGACAAGTTTGGGTAAGGACAAAACTCACAAGATCTAGTACCTTCAATACCCTGATGTCACTTCTTTTACAGCAGAATAAACTGTGCCAGATAAAGTTATGTGTCATGCTAAATGTAACAAGTAATTGCAATACTCATCACAAATTTAGAGGAGTATAGAGTACATATTTAGGCAGTCGTTGGCCTAATGGATAGAGCGTTGGACTTGAAACCCGAGGTTGTGGGTTCGAATCCCGACTCCGGCAGGAAGTCCACGACTGTTCCCCGGGCGCTGCACAGTCGGCTGCCCACTGCTCCAAGTGTGTACACTTGGATGGGTTAAATGCAGAGAACACATTTCACTCCTCATTATACTCTGTATAATTATGTATGTGACAAATAAAGCTCATCCGAGCTTAATTTGTTGTTGTTTGTTGTATATTTATTAAAAAATGTTGTCAAGTAGAGAGTAAAAGTTGCCAATATATTTTATACCCAGTAAAAAAAAAAATATCCAAAAAGATGCTTAAAGGGGTCATATTATGCTCTTTTACAAAGTCTTGATGTTGTTTTGGGGGTGTACTAGAACATGCTCTCATGCTCGGTGGTTCGAAAATGTTATGTTTTCAGTCACTGTGTCAGATTATTTGTTTATTTCTATTATTTCCAGAAGTCCAGAAATGTTATGTTTTCAGGCACTGTGCCAGATTATTTGTTTATTTCTATTATTTCCAGAAGTCCAGAAATGTTATGTTTTCAGTCACTGTGTCAGATTATGTTTATTTCTATTATTTTCAGAAGTCCAGAAATTTTATGTTTTCAGGCACTGAGCCAGATTATTTGTTTATTTATGTATTTCTATTATTTCCAGAAGTACAGAAATGTTATGTTTTCAGGCACTGAGCCAGATTATTTGTTTATTTATGTATTTCTATTATTTCCAGAAGTACAGAAATGTTATGTTTTCAGGCACTGTGCCAGATTATTTGTTTATTTCTATTATTTCCAGAAGTCCAGAAATTTTATGTTTTCAGTCACTGTCAGATTATTTGTTTATTTCTATTATTTTCAGAAGTCCAGAAATGTTGTTTTCAGGCACTGAGCCAGATTATTTGTTTATTTATGTATTTCTATTATTTCCAGACGTCCAGAAATGTTATGTTTTCAGGCACTGTGCCAGATTATTTGTTTATTTCTATTATTTCCAGAAGTCCAGAAATGTTATGTTTTCAGTCACTGTGTCAGATTATGTTTATTTCTATTATTTTCAGAAGTCCAGAAATTTTATGTTTTCAGGCACTGAGCCAGATTATTTGTTTATTTATGTATTTCTATTATTTCCAGAAGTACAGAAATGTTATGTTTTCAGGCACTGAGCCAGATTATTTGTTTATTTATGTATTTCTATTATTTCCAGAAGTACAGAAATGTTATGTTTTCAGGCACTGTGCCAGATTATTTGTTTATTTCTATTATTTCCAGAAGTCCAGAAATTTTATGTTTTCAGTCACTGTCAGATTATTTGTTTATTTCTATTATTTTCAGAAGTCCAGAAATGTTGTTTTCAGGCACTGAGCCAGATTATTTGTTTATTTATGTATTTCTATTATTTCCAGACGTCCAGAAATGTTATGTTTTCAGGCACTGTGCCAGATTATTTGTTTATTTCTATTATTTCCAGACGTCCAGAAATGTTATGTTTTCAGTCACTGTGTCAGATTATGTTTATTTCTATTATTTTCAGAAGTCCAGAAATTTTATGTTTTCAGGCACTGAGCCAGATTATTTGTTTATTTATGTATTTCTATTATTTCCAGAAGTACAGAAATGTTATGTTTTCAGGCACTGAGCCAGATTATTTGTTTATTTATGTATTTCTATTATTTCCAGAAGTACAGAAATGTTATGTTTTCAGGCACTGTGCCAGATTATTTGTTTATTTCTATTATTTCCAGAAGTCCAGAAATTTTATGTTTTCAGTCACTGTCAGATTATTTGTTTATTTCTATTATTTCAGAAGTCCAGAAATGTTGTTTTCAGGCACTGAGCCAGATTATTTGTTTATTTATGTATTTCTATTATTTCCAGACGTCCAGAAATGTTATGTTTTCAGGCACTGTGCCAGATTATTTGTTTATTTCTATTATTTCCAGAAGTCCAGAAATGTTATTGTAACAAAGTTCGTAGGAAGGAAGGAAGCGGACAGGGTTGGCTCGTGAAGACTCAGGTATGTTTATTTAAGACAGATAAACTCACACAGGTGCGCACTCTGCGTCACCCGGAAACATCAACTCTCGTTCGTCTCCGCGATCACTCTCTGTATTCGTTCCGACTGTTTCTCTGACAGCTCGTGCGCCCGAGTCTTCACTCCGTCTCTCTCTCTGAACTGCCGTTCCACGGCGGCTTTTATCCGGTCTCCACGCCAATTACTGCAATCAGACACAGGTGATCCTCATTTTGCACTTGACCCACTTACTTACCGCTGTCTCCTGAGTCTTTCTCCCGCTGCAGACTTCGCTGAACCACGCCCCCCTCGCCACAGTTATGTTTTCAGTCACTGTGTCAGATTATTTGTTTATTTCTATTATTTTCAGAAGTCCAGAAATGTTATGTTTTCAGGCACTGAGCCAGATTATTTGTTTATTTATGTATTTCTATTATTTTCAGAAGTCCAGAAATGTTATGTTTTCAGTCACTGTGTCAGATTATTTGTTTATTTCTATTATTTTCAGAAGTCCAGAAATGTTATGTTTTCAGGCACTGAGCCAGATTATTTGTTTATTTATGTATTTCTATTATTTCCAGAAGTCCAGAATTGTTATGTTTTCAGGCACTGAGCCAGATTATTTGTTTATTTATGTATTTCTATTATTTCCAGAAGTCCAGAATTGTTATGTGTTCAGGCACTGAGCCAGATTATTTGTTTATGTATTTCTATTATTTCCAGAAGTACAGAAATGTTATGTTTTCAGGCACTGTGCCAGATTATTAGTTTATTTATGTATTTCTATTATTTCCAGAAGTCCAGAAATGTTATGTTTTCAGGCACTGTGCACTTTGCAAGACAGGTTCATCTCAGTGGTCAGTTTTTGAAACAGACATCACAATGTCTTGAATAAATACAAATACTGTTACACACAGGTCTACATCAAGATATATGGTAGATCAAATTGTCTGGCAATGAATAGAGTAGACTATTTCAGAATCACTGTATCATGATACCATCGATATGATTAGTTGCGAGTACACCAGAGTCCTATGCAATAATTCTTTCCTCACTAAATGTTGCAAAGTGTCCTCCTTATTGGTCTTATGGAAATGGCCACCCTACACTACACTCTGACTAATAGGATAATAAAGCATAATAGGACCCCTTTAAGTGCAGTGACTAGCTCTATTTACTCAAAAACGTTACACCACTGTAATGTGGACTAGTTGGATTAAGAGGTTAAGATCGTTAGTGAATGCTATGAAACATTATGGAAAAGTCTGCAAACCAAAACAGAACATTCTAGTCCCACAAAAGAAAACTGTACTGGCTAAACAAAAGCACACCT
>CM050424.1:29015304-29045304 GCA_027564155.1 Gymnocypris eckloni scoliostomus
TGGTACAGCTCCGAAACAACAGCGCTCTCTTGCTTGTGTGATGATCCTGAAATAGTTTATTCTTCAAGGTGTAAAGAATACAGTATTTGTTATGGATTTAAATTTAGATGTGGTTGATAACCCTGTCCCACTCCTTTTTCAAATATGCTTCCACTTGTGAACTACACATCATTATGGCAAACGTGAGAAACCCAAGGGCTCTGATAGAGTTTGGGGTCTGGACCAGTCTGTATTAGAATAGAAAGTTATGCTGGTGATTTCAGGAGGACAGACATAACTCACGTCTGCTGTAGGGCAGGAGTATCACATACTGTAGATAGTGAGTCATTTCACACGACACATTACAGTGAGCAAGAGTCATTTACAGGAATTATCAGGTTTCATGGTGGCTTGTTTTTAGCTTTGCTTTCGTTTCATTTGAAGAGTTTTTGGGGATGACTTGCAAAGAAAGAAACCCATGATGAATCTCGTATCTCATGGAATATGTGGGTGACTTTAACAGTGCACAAAATGCCAGAACGATTACATTTTATTACAATAAAATATTTAAAAGCTTATTTTTTTTTGAGAACCGATGGGGTTTGAGACTGGCTTCAGTCTGTTTTATGATTTTCTTCAACATATTTCTTGAAAGTTTTGTCAGGGATATTCACTAAACGTGATGTAATCTTGTAGATATCATATTTTTGTATTTTAATTATGGTACAAATATCTAGGCATTCTTAAATCAAGCTACGTTTACTCCAGAAGCAAAATGACAAGATATTATATCTTGCTTTCTGAACAAAAAGTATATAATTTGTTTTTACTTACAACAAGAAAAAAAATATATATATATATATATTATTATTTTTTTTTATAATTTATTTTATGCTTTCTGTTTTTTGGAAAAACAAAACTCATTTAGCTTTTTTAGTTAATATGTCTTGATTGAAAAATGTGTAGGTGTGCTGAAAAATTTATATATCATATTTTTTTTTTTTTTTTTTTTCCAGTGTAGTTTTAAGTGCCTTGATCGGTAGTCACTCAAACCCATTCACACACCATGGCGTCACACACCTGTTCAACAAAACGTCTTTCTTTAGAGCACTTTTGAAAGATTCAGTCAGGCTAGTGAAGGAGCAGCTCTGCAAAATTGAACAAAGCAAAATAAAGCACAAATGTGTGTGCAAGAAACATGGGCTGTGTTCGGAATGGAAGAGATTTTAATAACATGCTTAATATTGCTTTGTGAAAGTGGAAATGAAAGGTGAAGTCAAACACATAAGGCTACAGTATTGCATGCAGTGCACTTGTGAGTATAGTATTGCTCAATATGCTCCCTGATAGAGTTTACAATGGTATCTGATGCTGCATGCAGCGATAAAATATTTCAAAGAGCAGGATTTTAGCGAGTTACAACCAGCTATCATGTTCAAAATATTACATAGTTATTTTCAGTGTTGGGGAGTAATGTTTAAAGTAAAGTAAATTCACGTCTGTACAGTAGAACGCAGGAGAAGAAGTTAAACAGTCTCCAGCAATAAAAAAACAACTAAGCACATTTGTTAGTTTATCTAAAGTCATTTTTGTTTATTAATATGGTTGAACTGATCATCAAAGGTCAGCAGCAAACACATCGGTTAATAAAATGAGATTAGATATATTTGTGCTGTTTAACATATTTAATTATTGCAGGTTTGCATCATATTCTGAGTTTGCATTTCACTGTTAATTTTGATGAATACTGAATCTGTTTTTTGTGAGTGAGATGAATTAATTATTCACATTTAGTCTAGATCTACAGTAATATGTTCACACACAACGCCTCTGTACGTCTGATTTCTCAGACATGTGGACTGGAGGCTTGCCAGTCAATGAATGAGAAAACAAAGTAACTGGCATTACTTTTTTTGAAAAGTAATATTTTCTTGTAAATTTACAAGTAATGTGTTACTTTACTAGTTACTTGACAGAAGTAATCTGATTACGTAACTCTCGATGCATGTAATCGTTACCCCAACACTGGTTATTTTCTATTTTCTAATGCTTTTGAGTAAAATAAATAGTCTAAACTTTGGCAGTTTTAGAAAGAAAGTAAATAGAAATATGTTAAAATTGTGGCTTCAAAAATATTTCTAAAAAGTGTTATTTTAAAAAACTTTTTAATATTTTTATTTAATTAGCTGATTCATATTTTTATGGAAAATGTGATACACTACCATTCAAAAGTTTTGGATTAAAAAAGTTACTTTTTGTAAGAAATTAATGATTTTTTTCAGCAATGATGCATTAATTGATCAATAGTGACAGCAAGAACAATTATAATATAAAAAAAGTTTTTATTTAATTTTTTTTATATTGTTATTTTACACTCTTTTAATCTGTGAATCCTGAAAAATAAACTTTCTCTTTCATAAGTTCACTCGACGCTGCGTAGCTATGACGCATTGGGAACGCCGCCTGGGTGTGCCGATCGCCTGAATCCCTTTCAGAATCACGCCAATTCATTGGCTGATGGCGCGGATGCCGCCTTGGACGCTTCTCACATCGCCATCCTTATACTGGCACCATCTGCTCCTCAGATTTCTCTGCCTTCACGGCGGCCATATCAGCCCTTCTGTTGCGGTTTTTCTGTCCTGACTGTTTTTATGCTGAGCTTCTTCATTTGTACTTCAGCGACTTCGATAGTGGAACGATGTTCTCCTCGCGGTGGAGTGCATGGATTTGCCGCTGCCAGCCGCCGTGTTCTCGCTACATCGCAGTGATGACCCGCACAGTAAGCGTGTTAACTTTATGTTTGGGCTTTTCACACACGTGCGATGCGGGTTTACGGCGATGTTGCGCTTATGTTGAGCTCGAGGTGATGGAGAGTGAGCAGGCTTTCTCTTCCTCTCTCGCCCGAGCCAGTGTGCGCAGATTCGCAGACTTCTCTTAATGATTGTTATGCTCTAACCCGGAGGCACACCAAATGATTTCTTCTGGGCTAGAAAAATCTTTGTATACTTCGGCGTCCGACTCAGAGAATTTCGGTCCTGCTTCAGCCGACGCTTTCCCGCCTAGCGACCAGGAAGCGCGGCCTTGTGCGGCCTACTCAGAGCTTATAGACGTGCTGGCGCGCGCCTCAGGGAAGCTCTCTATTGATTGGCCCAACGAGCCCCTGAATCCCAGTCATCTGAACTCGACGAGCGGTTTCTGAGCGGCCTAATTCGGCGTTTACAAATTTCATACTTCTCGTTTTTGCTGCTTTATATTGTAAAAAAAGGAAAAAGAAAACAGGAGATTGGTCTGCCAACCCTGCCAGTGTTCCAGGGCGCAGCAGTCTCCTGAGAGCACTTCTCAGTCTCTTCCACCCGGAAACGAAGGAACAACTGAGAGGCTCACCATCCTTCGGGGTCTCTAGAGCAGCTGGTTCAGCCTGCCTCCTGCTGGTCCTCTGCTCCAGGGCACAGAGATAGCAGCTCTAAGCACTCCAGAGACCAATTTCGAGAGACTGGTTCCTTAGCAGACCATTGGCAGAGCGGAAACTACTGCCAGATGTGTCTCCAAGGGTCCTGCGCACTGTAGAAGCAGTTCGGCGCTTCGTTGCCACTTTCATCTGGGTTTCTCCCACACTGTGGGCCCCAAGCAGGCTCTGGTAATCAAACAAGGAGTTCTGAAGTTCACTTTGGGGCAAAGTGTATCATTATTGGGTTCTTCCTCGAAACAGTCACTGCAAGCATTGTAGGCCTCCTCGCTGCTGAGAGTTTTCGAGGCCTCCACTTGCCAGAACTCCGCTGGGACAGTCTGTGAGTGGTAGGCCCTAGGTAAGCCTCCTTACAAGATCCCAGTGTGTTGTAAGCCTCCTCTCTATCTAGAGAGTTGTCATGCTGAGGCCTCCACTCCAAGAGCCCGACTGCTTCGGGCGGCGTAGTGTTGTCAGGTCTCCTCTCACTACAGAGAGTCTTTGAGGCCTCCGCTCGCCAGAGCTCCGCTAGGGCAGTAATGTTAGGAGGAGGTGGAAAGAGTACGAAAATATTCTACTCAAGTAAAAGTACCATTACATTAATTAAATTTTACTTAAATACAAGTACCAGTCTTAAAATCTACTCAAGTAAAAGTAAAAAGTATCTCATTTAAAATTTACTCAGAGTAAAAATGACTTACTCAATGTTACATTTTAACAGTGGGAGGGACAAAAAAATGGGATAGGCCAAGGGTGTCAAATTCAGTTCCTGGGGGGCCAGAGCCCTGCACTGTTTATAGCCCTAATTAAACACATCTGATACAGCTAAACTAATCATTTAGGCTTATTTGAAAACTACATGGTATGTGTGTTGGAGCAAGGTTGGAACTAAACTCTGCAGGTCAACTGAGTTTGACACACCTGGGATATGGGCCTATAAATCTCAAACTAGTTGTTTTTAATTAACTCAATCCGTTATTTAGAATAATAACACATTTAAGCTGTTACCAGGCAAATTATATCAGTATCAGCTAAATTAATATTTGCAATACAGAGGAAACACAGAAGTTTCATCTGAGCGGTATAGATGTATTTACACACTGACATGAATGCATTTAGCCTGCAGTTACAAATGCAGAAATAATGCTTTAATAAATAAGACATACAATTTTGAAAACTTGTTTAAAAAAAAAAAAAAAAAAAAATTTATTTAAATGTGAAATTAAAACAGCCAGTAGGTGTCAGCAAGTCACTGTTAAGAGAGTCATTGCGATTGAACTGAATCATTAAAAAAGTTGATTCATTCAAGAACAAAACACCGTCATGTTGCTCAGAAACGCAAAAACAGGCAATATGGTGTCTAAAAAGCAAGTCTCTTAATTAACTCCTTGTTTTTTTAAAATAAATGTACAGGCCTATGTAATCATGCTGATTTGTGGAGAAAAAACGACACTCTTCGTGTGATGTTGATTTACTATATTAAATTATATAAATATATACATTTTCTGCCCCTATATCTTCAATTTTGTGATCATTCTAAACTCATTTTAACACTGAATCACGCAGTGAAAGAGAGCACTCCAAATGCACGCGGACTAGTCTTATCTACTAGATTTCACGGCACACTGTTTAGAGTGTTTTTGGCAAAATACTGATAATGTCAAATCGCACATCGTTAAAACAACAATTAGTATATTATCGCGGACGATATCGCACACCCTGCATCACTGTCTTTTTGTATAATTTGTGCAAAACCTTTTGCTAAACTGTCTTCATTTTAACCACCAATGCAACGATGCATGTATTTACCTTACGTTACCTCTACATGCTTGCGAATGGTTGATGTCGAGATGTTATAAGCTGCTAGTTCGGTCTCCCGAGGCAAACACAGCTAACACTGCATAATAGAGCATGAATATGGCCAGGGGTTCACTTCATTTCCTTCGAGTTCATCTTCAGCAGAATACGACGGGGTTTGGTTTTCAGCTGGGTCTGCACCATAACACCTGTTTTGACCGTCTGCACCTTTCTTGTGATTTTAGCTCCAATTTGTTGTTCTGCCCATTATTTGCTGCAGTAGTTTCCAGGGAGAGATTGTTTTTTAACTCAGTAATGAATGTATTTTAAAATGCAGCAAAGTACAATACTTCAAACACAATTTACTTAAGTAAAAGTAAAATTACAGATTAAAAAAATTACTTTAAAAAGTAGAAGCACACAGAAAAGCTACTCAATTACAGTAACGCGAGTAAATGTAATTCGTTACTTTCCACCTCTGGTGATAGGTAACCTCCTCACAGGATGCCCAGTGTGTGGAGTTCAGTAGGCCTCCTCTCTATCTAGAAAGTCGTCATGTTGATGCCTCCGCTCCAAGAGCTCTACTGTTTCGGTGAGTGTTGTCAGGCCTCATCTCGCTACAGAGAGTCCTTGAGGCCTCCGCTCGCCAGAGCTCTGCTGGGGCAGTTATCTGAGTGATAGGTAACCTCCTCACATGATGCCCAGTGTGTGGAGTATAGTAGGCCTCCTCTCTATCTAGAGAGTCATCATGTGTAGGCCTCTGCTCCAAGAGCTCGACCGTTTCGGCGAGTGTCGTCAGGCCTCCTCTCGCTACAGAGAGTTTTTCGAGGCCTCTGCTCACCGGAGTACGAGGAAAACGTAAGTCCTGAAATGGAAGTGTTGCTTTATGGTGCGGAGATCCCCAGCTCGTCCCAGTCAACTGCCCGATTGGTACAGTTCTGGAGTTCTTGCAGGTCTGTTCCTCCGCAGGGTTAACCCACTCCACCCTGATGGTCTACGTGGCAGTGTTATTGGCCTACCACGCCCTTCTTGGTAGCCAGTCAGTGGGCAAACACCGCTTGATACACGTTTCCTCCAGAGGCCGAGGCCTCCAGCCAGAGAGCTATGCTATGTGGTAGTTCAGGAATGCTATTCCATAGCCTCGAGTCCTCTGATCTCCCCTCTTCTTGGGGGTCAAGACTCACTTCTCAGGAGTTGGCCTTTGGGATGCAGGCCCCGCCCACTTTAGCTTTGATGCTGAACGCTGTGGCTTGCCGCATCAAAGCACAGAATTCGTCACGGGTGAGTGAAGCAATTTCGCTGGCTTACGAGGTGCGTGGTCTTCACCTCTCAGCATTTGGGCACACTCTACTGGGAGTATGGTTTCCTCTCAAGCACCCTTTAGAGTAGTCCCCTAGACCATTGGTCTCAAACTCAATTCCTGGAGGGCCACAGCTCTGCACAGTTTAGCTCCAACCCTAATCAAACACACCTGATCTAGCTAATCACGTTCTTCAGGATTACTAGAAACTTCCAAGCAGGTGTGAGTTGGAGCTGGTTGGAGCTAAACTGTGCAGAGCTGTGGCCCTCCAGAAAGTATGTTGAACCACTAGACAATATTTGTACAGAGGCAGGATGTTCCTCTCTGCTCACTTTTATCAGGATCTTGACATGGCTCCTGGTTCCCGGTTCTTGTCCGTTTGAACCAGCCATGGATGCTATCTGGTTCATCTTGGGCCATATACATCAGGCGCTTAGCTTGGCGTGTTTGGTATATCGTTCCCAAAGTGTCATAGCTACAGGCGTTGAGTGAACCTATGAAAGAGAACGTCTCAGGTTACTCACGTAACCCTCGTTCTCTGAATAGGGAACGAGAAGCGCTTGCTATAGCTCCTCACGCTGCCGACAGAGGCTTTTTGGCAGAGAAATCTGAGGAGCAGATGGCGCATTTGTCAGTAAGGATGGTGACATAAGAACGTCCAAGGCGGCATCACGCCATCAGCCAATGAATTGCCGTTATTCTATAAGGGCTTCAGACAATCTGCACACCAGAGGGCATTCCCATAGCATCAGAGAACAAGGTATAGGCGAGTAAACCGAGGGCGTTTCATGGTTTCCACAAAAATATTTGGCGGCACAATTGTTTTCAACATTGATAATAATCAGAAATGTTTCTTGAGCAGCAAATCAGCATATTATTATGATTTCTGAAGATCATGTGACACCGAAGACTGGATTAATGATGCTGAAAATACAGCTTTGATCACATAAATAAATGACATTTTACAGTATATTCACATAGAAAACAGTTATTTTAAATTGTAATAATATTTCACTATTTTTACTGTATTTTTGATAAAAAAAATGCATCCTTAGTGAGCAGAGGAGACTTCTTTCAAAGTCTTAATTATTCCAGACCTATGTACCACTAGTGTTCACTGCATTTACATCTTTCAGAAATAATTGGTAGTGTGCCAGACTGTGAGAGGCGTGTTAGGTGCTTTGTGTGGCTGATCAGATTGATGTCTTGTGTGTCTTTAAGAGGCGGAGCCTGCTAGTGTTTCAGGAAGAGGGGTGTGGCTAGCGCTGGCTTTGGAATGAAGTTTAGAGCAGAGAGAGAGAGACTTAAGCGCTGCTGCTCACACTCATCCACAGCAGCACAGAGCCGCACATCATCATCTACAGAGCACAGGACCAATGGCCATGTACGAGCCCCTCTGCCTGCCGCCCAACGCAGACGAGCAGGACTTTGTTCAAGCTTATGAGAACGTCCGAGAGAAATATAAAGGTATACTTATAAAGGCTGGAAGTGATGACATGAATCTGTGAATGTGTGTTTGCCGGAGCCACGTGCAGCCGCTCTTCAGCTGCTGGGTGCTCAGTGCGTATTGATCTGGACACATGCTGTCTGTCAGTCACTAGAGTTTGACAGAGTTCAGAGTGGATTTGCTTTTGAACGCTCTCATACTGACCTCAGTAACACTGCAGCACCTCTGACAGACAGACAGCTGATTTCTAACTCTGACAGACAGAGAACTGATTTTTTGATAGTTTGAGGGCTCTTGATTTTCACTCTGGGTTGAATTGAAGCGCTCATGTTTAATTCATCAGCTGTGTTCTGCTGCATGATGCTGTCAGGTCCGGGATGCTGTCTTCAGCTCGGGTCAGTCGAGTTCAGCCGGACGAGGCTGTGAGACTCTCCTCATGCATTTAACTCACAGTGTCTTTATATTTCTGTTTTATTTACTGACCCTTGCTTTTGAATTTCTCATGTCAAGTTGTAAAATCTACATCATTTTGGCTCTTATCATCTCTGTTTAATCCTTTTCACTTTCTCCATCACTTCTATTGTTTCTTGGCTTTGACTTTATTCAGAAGTACAGGCAGATTTATAATGTATTTGACTCAGAAGCTGCATTTATTTGATTAGAAATGCAGTAAAAAAGTGAAATATTATTACTATTTAAAATAATTGATTTCTGCGATCGAAGCTGTATTGTCAGCACCATCACTCCAGTTATTAATGTTGAAAACATGTTGTGTTGCACAATATTTATGTGGAAACTGATATGCATGTTATTTTTCATGATTCACTGATGAATAGAAAGTTCAAATGGTTAGCAGTTACTTGAAATATAAATCTTTTGTAAAATTATAAATGCCTTAACTGTCACTTTTGATCTATTTAATGCATCCTTGATGAATAAAAATATTAATTTCTTTCTAAAAAACAAAAAAAATCTCACTGACCCAAACCTTTGAATGGTAGTATATCATGATTTCCACAAAAATATGAAGCAGTGTAAGTGCAAATACAAATAATAGTGTAAGTTTTTACTGAGTGCACAATCATAGACAGCTGGTTGTTGATATGAATGATTCCTCAAATCATGTGTCTTGTTGAGGAAAGGTGTACCGTTACTTTACTAAGTGATCTTTGGTCAAAAGAAATCAGACAATAAGTGTATTTCTTCAGAGCAAGTGATTTTGAGCGTCTCTGGCCCGTTCTGTGCTCCACCTGCGTGTGCTTCATCCTCCGATCACCTGATTCTGGGGAAGACAGAGTGTTGATGCCTTCTCTATAAATATCACCCCACTTTTGTCCCTGTGTAGCGAGTGGAACAGAGGTCTGTGCTGAATCACTGTCTCGTTTTGTGTATGTGTCTGTGTGTGTGTGTGTGTGTGTGTGTGTCTGTGTGTGTGTGTCTGTCTGTGTTTGTGTGGGGTGTGTTGTGTGTCTGTGTGTGTGTGTTGCGTGTGTGTGTGTGTGAGAGAGAGTGTTGTGTGTGTGTGTGTGTGTGTGTCTTGTGTGTGTGTGTGTGTGTGTGTGTGTGTATGAGAGAAAGTGTGTGTGTGTGTGTGTGTGTGCGTGTGTGTGTGTGTGTGTGTTATGTGTGTGTCTGTTGTGTGTCTATGTGTGTGTCTGTGTGTGTGTGTGTGTGTGTGAGAGAGTGTGTGTGTGTGTGTGTGTGTGTGTGTGTGTGTGTGTATGTGTGTGTGTGTGTGTGTGTGTATTAGAGTGTCTGTGTGTGTGTGTGTGTGTGTGTGTGTGTGTATATGAAATGTGTAGAGAATAATTGTGTGTGTGTGTGTGTGTATATGAGAGAAATATATATATGTGTGTGTGTGTGTGTGTGTGTGTATGTGTCTATGTGTGTGTAAGTGTGTGTGTGTGTGAGTGTGTGTGTGTGTGTGTGTGTGTTTGTAAATTGGGAGTTTACAGAAGCGTTCTCTTGGGATTCTGTAGGATCTCCTTATTAAGGCACGTCAGGCGGGATGTTATTCACATGCCATATCTGCTCCATTGCTCATCCTTCATTTTACATATTTTGTTTTATGGTCGCAATATAATTTATTTATTTTTGTATCTAGTTTTCAAGTAAAAACATTACATCTTTAGGACAAGATGCATTTACTTAAGAAGCAAAGTGACAGAAATGAGAGAATTTATACCTAAACTAAATTATGACAGAAATCTCTTTATAATATAAACAGAATTTTTTACATTTTATTCAATTTTATTTGTTTTATTGCTTGTTTGCTTGCACACCAGTCTACACTAAATCATGTTTTCTCTGTTTTAAGCATACATTTCACTAAATTTGTCACTGAATTTTAGTGTTTATTTTTGGCTAATAGTTTTTGTGCTCTGTATATTTTTGTTGTACAACTTAACTTTGTGTTCACTTTTCTACAATATTTAATATATTATGTAATTCCGCTTCTTAAGTAAATGGATCTAAGCTCTCTTTCATTTCATATTTGTAGTTTATTTAATTTGTACACCAAATAGTGCTTTTTTCCCCCATGTTAAACTTTACTAAATTTGTCACTGACTTTTTATTTATTTTTTATTTAAATTTTTGGATTAATTTTGGTTTGTTTGGAGATTTTTTATTTATTTTGTCAAATAGTGCTGTTGTGGCAATTTTCTAACAAACATCATCACTGAGTAAGAGACAACTCTGAGTCCATATTATAATAATAAAGTGTTTATTCTCTTGCAGAGAAGATCTCCTCAGTTCTAACACACATAGCTGTAAGTCAGTCAGGAGCGAGAGAGAGACAGAGAGAGAGAGATAGATAAGAAGAGAGCCAGAGAGCCAGAGATAAGAAGTAGCAAGAGAGCAAGAGAGCGCGAGCTAAGGAAAGCAGTTTTGGTCTGTTTTATAGTCCTTTCCTTCCAAGGCCTCCTCCTTCCCTCCTCTAGAGGGAAAGATACCAGTTGTTTACCGATTGATGGTTATACAGAAAAGGAGGCAAATGCCCCTTGACCATCTGCGTTTCCTTACCTCTATCACTTCTCAATCATAGTAAATCATCACACAAAGAATGCTTATCTAACTACGAAGAAAACATATAATACATACATCTGAATCTATGTCTCACTGTTTGATTACTGTCCATAAAGGAAAATTCCTTTCACAATTCCTCTCTGTTTATCATTCTCTGATAACTGATTAATCAAACATTGTAATAATAATAGTAAAAATAATAATAAATACAAGTTCAAGCCATTACATCACACTTATACTCTTCATCTCTGATTTTCACATAAATGATCACTCTTCTTGAACCTGTGAAGTAAGTTTTTTGAATATTTGAAAAATGCTTAGGCTGTAAATGTTTAGCAAGCATAGTAAAGATTTCATTCTATCGCCGGGCTGAATGGACAGGCACTGCTGTTGCACCCTCGGTTAAACCGAACCCTCAGTCACAATAGTATAAATAAGGAAAAGTATAGTTCAAAGTAGGAAATAAACATATCAATTTATCACTGTTGAGTTACTCCTGTAATATAAAATGTAAATATTAAAAGTATGTAGAAAATCCCTCAGTTTCAACCCCTCTCCTTGTACGTCCTCTCGTACACGGATAACTGCTGCTTTTAACCTTCTTTACATACCAATCATTCTTAAGAAAAAAAATAGAAACATCATAACTCAATTAACACATTTCACTGTAACTTCCGCTACTTGTGTCATCATATTGTTGGTCATCAACATTAACATCATCATCCGGATAGACTGTCATTTTCACCAATTGAACAGACATTCCGACCTTAACCAGTCTCTGTACTAAGCTAGACACATTCCATAATACATGGTATTCATAACAAAATTAGTACTACTATAACTATAATTGGCAACACCTTCAGACCTGTTGTGAAGTGTAGTATTACCAACAAATTGTTACTGACAACAAAGTCATTATACATGTGGTTTTATACAGGCCACACATTCCTGTTACTCTGAATGGGTGCCACGGTCTATCTCAGTTACTCTTTATCAAAAGATGCTGTTATGACCAAAGAATGTGCTGTTTTGAAACACTAAGAGTCTTATCTGTTCTGTTGATTACAGTGTCCACCCGTATGCGGTTGCGCCTAAACACACAGCTGCAATGCAAGGGTTTTTCAAACTGGATCTTAGCATTTATTGACATTCGCGTTGAACCTCCTCCAGCAATTGCTCCGCCTCCGCAATGGGCGGCACCCTCCTTCATGGTTAACGTGAACCCACGTAGCCCTCTGCGACCTTCACTGCCGTGTGCGTCACCAGAAGCACCTGGAAGGCCCTAGCCACCTTTTGATTTCCAGCTCTTTCTCCTGTGATCACGAATCACCACGAAATCACCAGGTCTGACCTCGTGCAGGAATCTCTCAGCAACCTTCCCTGGGCAGCTTTTACCTGCACAGAAATATTTGACAACAGACAAGACATTTCTTTGCAGTAATTCAACATGTCATTTTCACACACATCCGTTGATGGCAGCCTTTGTTTTCCCCTCTATGCCCATGAATGGTGGCCTGCCAAACAAAATTTCAAATGGGCTCAGGATTTATTTTCACTCTTTGAGGTTGGGAAGGCCTCAACCCATTTTGACCACATGTCAACCATCACCAGACAGTGTTTCTGTTTCCCACAAGGGGTTAATTCGATGAAATCCATCATTAGATATTCAAATGGACCTGCTGGTGCTGGTTGAGATGCCAAGGGTGTTTTTATTCCCTAGCCAAATTGTGTGTGTTTACAAGTGACACATCTTTTGCAAAAATTTTCAGCAACCACTGTAAACCCTTTTGTAAACCATAATTCCCTCATCTGCATTATCATACCCGCTTTTGACACATGATCCAACCCATGTGTCAACTTAGCATAATGCTGAAAGAAGTGTTTGGGCAAACAAGGAATGTCATCAACACTCATCCATACACCCCCGGAGACTGCAGCCAGACGACCTCCATCGTTGTTTTTCCGCTCCTGTGGAAAAAGACTGCATACTCTGTAAACAAGGGGAAATATCAGGGTTAGTCACAGATACTAAAGCACAAGTCGTTTCTTTTGTCTCCTGTGCTGCCGCGGCCTTCGCTGCCGCGTCTGCTCTCACGTTTCCTGTGGAGATAAAACTTTTATCGTTAGTGTGCGCTGCGCATTTACAGATCGCGACCTTGTCTGGTAAAAGAATGGCCTCCAAAAGCTTAGACACAAGAGATGCGTTTAATATCGGATGTCCATCCGACTTCAAAAATTTCTGTGCTTCCAAAGCGCCCCAAAAGTCGTGTGACCCCAAAAGCATAAGCGAGTCTGTGTAAATTGTCACACACTTGTCTGCCATAAGATTACACGCCTCTGTCAGAGCAACCAATTCAGCTGCCTGAGCCGAATAATTTGATGGCAATTTGCCAGACTTTACGACTTCAAATTCAGTGGTCACCGCGAAACCAACCTTATTCAAGCCTGTTTGTGGATCTTTGGACGCCGATCCATCCACAAAGAGGACATTGTCACAGTTTTCTAAAGGTGTGTCCAACAGACGTCTGGACGTGGTGTACACACCTGTCCCTGCTGATAGACAACAGTGGTGTATCTTTTCACCGTTACATTTGGCATGTCAAGCAAAATCGTGTGATACCTCAGCCATCGGGCTGTTGATAAATGTGACGTTCTCTGTTCTTGCAAAATCATGGAGACTGCGTCTACCATCTGTGTAAAAAGGCCTTTCAATCTTGTCACATGACCTTAGCCCTTTCCCTGTTGTCAGGGCTCTCAAGGGCTTTTCAAGAAATGCATAATTTGGAATAAACGTTCGACAATATGCACACATTCCCAAGAATGATAACAATTGTCTTTGTTAAAGGTCTTGGTACATCTTTGATAGCTTTTATCCGTTTCTCAGAGATAGCTTTTACTGTTTGGTGTTAGTGTGACCCAAAAAAAATTATTTCCTGCTTCACACACTGTAGTTTTGTCAGACTGACCTTGTGACCCTCTCTCACCAGGTGGTTCAAGAGAGTTACATTGTCAGCCACGCACGTAACCTCATCTCGTGCACAAATCAATAAATAATCTATATACTGCAATAGCGCCGTTCCGCTCGATAGAGTTAATGGTTCAAGGCTCCGTCTGAGCGCTTCATTGTAAATCGTCGGAGACTCACAATAGCCCTGACACAACCTGGTAAACTGTGTACCCTTTGTTGTCAAAATCAAACGAACCAAAACTGACTTTTTCTTCCACTGGGACGCTAAAGAAAGCGTTGGCCAAATCAACCACAGTGAAATACATTGCATTTTGCGGAATTTGTGACAAAATTGTGTATGGATTTACGCGGGCAGCTCTTGCAATAACGGCTGAGTTTACAGCCTGCAGATCCTGCACAAATCGCCACGTGACTGGTTCACTTGTGTTAGATGTTATTTTCTTTACGGGAAAATAGGAGTTCGCACTGGAGAATCATGACAGGGAATTATTACTCTCTCCTTCAGGAGACTCAAAACCGGCTGTATCCCTCTCAATGCCTCCTTCTTCAGGGATATTGCGATTGACATGGCCTGTAATCAGACTTTGGAGTGATTACAACTGGTTCACAACCTTTAATCAACCCAACATCATATTTGTGTTTTGCCCACAATTTTGGAGGTATTTCTGCCAGGACAGGATGAATGTCTGTGGCAGAAATAGATCCGTGCTCATGTTCTCCATTAAAAAAACACCTGCATTTCTACTGTGTTTCTGCCCGTTTGGTTTTCAATCCAATCTGTGGCAGAAAGACATTTTCTCACAAACAGGCCTATTTCTTCCCATTTCTGCTCGGTGGCCTTGTCTACTGATAGTGAGGCGAGACTCCTCTGTTTATCAAATACAGCTGAATTTGTTTTTCTGACAGGCTATGCCGAAGCACACACACATTCACTCCAGAAAATCTTATCAAACCTTGTCAAAACATTTTCTGCCCGTTAATCCACTCTTCCTCATATTGATATATGCATATATCAATGAATGCAATTCATTGATACTGATACTGATACTGTTCGATCTTTGCCAATTTCAAAATCTTTTGTGCCCAATCAGAATCTCTCATCTGCTGTTCCTCTCCTGTAAATCCCAAACGGGCCAGCAGTGAGTTTCAGATTTAATTTACACATTAGATCCCTGGCCATTAACGGAACCGGACAGGTTTCAGAGCACAACAACGCATGTTTCAATGCCCTGCCCCCCCTCCGTCTCACATTTCAACGGCACAGCCCAGTTTTCTGATATTCTATGCCCTGACTTCAAGTGCTTTCAAACACTAAATCCGTCATTCTTGGTTCACAATCAACCATAAAGTCTATCATTGTCCCGTCAACTAACATGGGATATCTCTGTAGCCTTAAAACCCTAAACTTTTGTACATTCTCAGACATTCATCAGTCAACTAACATTATTCAAAACTTCAGCAGTCACACATAAAGGTTGCAAGCATGTCTTCATTGCAGATAGCATTATTCAATACTTCAACAATCACACATAAAGAGTTTGCAAGCATTTCTTCATTGCAGATAGCCTTATTTGAATCAGTGTATGTGAGCGTGTTGTGTGTGTGTGTCAATAAATTTTTACTTCCCTTTTTCGTAGCTTGCTGAATGCCTGTCACCCGCCCTCTCCTCTCCTGTTCTCCGTTCCTCTCGTTTCAATCCGCCTTACGCGCCTCTGGACAATCCTGTGCCCAGTGTCCATGGTTCTTGGACAAACCTGCAGCCAGAAAAGTCATGTTCATTCGTCGCACACAGTCCACATTTGCTGCGCTGCTTTGCTGTACAACAGCCAGCTGCATCTCTCTCCCCTCTGTCACTCGCGCTTGCTCGTGCTTGTTCATTCAGCGTCTCGCGCTGCGGTTGTCTTGGACGGAGAAACAGTCGAGGTCGGGCGAATTTCAATGCATCCAGCTGGGCTATTGGGTAGATGGGTGTTTTGGCGGTGCCGGCCTCACCGTATTTTCATGTGGGAAACACAAACATACTGTGGGTCATTCGGTTCTGGTCGTGCAGACACATACAAATAGACTTTCACACTTTTCATTTTTCCCTCCTGCTAACTTTCTGCACTTGCTTTTTTTCCTTCCTATCTACTTCCTTGAGCCAACCATCTACTTCCTTTAGCCAACAATCTACTGTTTGTTCACATTTTTAACATACATGTTTAACACATTTGCAACAACAACCTGGTTGTTGAAACCACTTTCAGTTTTGTGAGACTCAATGTTCCCTCTTCGAAAATCATGATGCTTGATTAATTTTTCAATATCTTGCATACATTTCTGACCATAATGTTTTTCATTTGGTAGTACACGGTGTATCATATTTCACAAACTTGCTCTGAGATATCCCCATACTGGCTGTCTTCTGCTTTCCCGTGGATTTGCTCGCACGCTTCTTTAATCTGCTAGCGTCTCCAGCAGATCCGATTTTCTCTTATCCCGCAATCGGATCGGGTTGCACTATTAGTGCCCTCTTAATTGTGATTTATCAAAATCTTTCGATTTTTCCTAACCCCAATTAACCTCGGTACCTGTTTGAAACCCTCTTGATCCGTACAGATCTCAAATTAATCTCAGGTTACCTATCTGAACGTTCGTGCTCAGAGTCCTCGGTACCTGTTTGAAACCCTCTTGATCCGTACAGATCTCAAATTAATCTCAGGTACCTAATCTGAACGTTCGTGCTCAGATTACTCTACCACAGACTCAATTTTCAGCCAATATGGTTCAATTTCACTCTTTAAACTGAATTTCACCCTAATTAAATTGAATTTAATTGTTTCTTACCAGAGATGTCGCTTTGTGCCACCTGGGTTCTTTTTGATTCCAGTGGTCGATCCTCCGGTCCCAACAGCGGAAACGGTCCCTCGTCTCAATCTTTTTGCGGTAGGGTTGGAACTTTTCAGCTCCAAGGTGATCAGCCTCCGTCCGCTGTCAGGTCCAGAAGTCACGTCCAAGGAATCCCACTATCTGACACCAAACTGTTGTGGCAATTTTCTAACAAACATCATCACTGAGTAAGAGACAACTCTGAGTCCATATTATAATAATAAAGTGTTTATTCTCTTGCAAGAGAAGATCTCCTCAGTTCTAACACACATAGCTGTAAGTCAGTCAGGAGCGAGAGAGAGAGATAGAGAGAGAGAGAGATAGAGAGCCAGAGAGCCAGAGATAAGAAGTAGCAAGAGAGCAAGAGCGCAAGAGAGCGAGCTAAGGGAAAGCAGTTTTGGTCTGTTTTATAGTCCTTTCCTTCCAAGGCCTCCTCCTTCCCTCCTCTAGAGGGAAAGATACCAGTTGTTTACCGATTGATGGTTATACAGAAAAGGGAGGCAAATGCCCCTTGACCATCTGCCTTACCTCTATCACTTCTATCACTTCTCAATCATAGTAAATCATCACACAAAGAATGCTTATCTAACTACGAGAAGAAAACATATAATACATAATCTATGTCTCACTGTTTGATTACTGTCCATAAAGGAAAATTCCTTCACAGTGCTTTTTTTATTTTAAGCATAAACTTCACTAACATTTTCATTGAATTGTGTATATATATTATTTTTTTAACTCTCTATTTTTTTTTTTGGTTGTTATTTATTAAACCATAAAGGTTTTTTTTTTTTGGTCTTGTCAAAAAGTTCACTAAATTTGAATGGAAATGAGTTTTTGTGCATCTAGAAATCAGAATGTCAGACAGTTAATGCCCATCGAGTCTGATGATGAATGTAGGTTATTATTAATATTGTGATGAGTGATTATCCTTCGGTTGTTCCTCCTCTGATTGGTCTAGAGAGTGTCAGCTGATGTCAGTATTGGAGCGAGAGCGTGAGCTAATCCTGTCCCAACTCCTCATTCTTACTGTGACCTCTCTATATACACAACACAGAGATTTATGACTTACTAGATTTCATTTTTCCTTTAAGAATGTCCTTTTTATTCAGGTAAATGTAATTAGATTCAGTGAGTGTGTCAAGCTTGACAGAAGTTCACTCCAGTATGATACTGTATGTTGCTTCATGAAAGCACACATTGTGTTGGTATAGAGCAGTTGATGTGTGTGTTGCTGCTCAGAGACCCGAGACCGATGTTATTAACGCACGCAGCTGAGACGTTTGGATCGTAAGGTCAGTGTGCTACTGTTCTGCTGATGTCTGACAGTGGAAAGTATTTGCTCTGTAAACCGCCTGTAACTCATCTGTGTCCTCGTCTCTCTCATGAGGCTCATGCTGGTTTGATGGAAACGTCATTCCCAGTGTTTCATTACGGCTCCAGCACTTCCTGCGTTTATCAAGAACCGTTGCCATGGAAGCATAACATAATGTTTGAGAGAGTTTCATATGAAGTATAATCTATCATCTAAAAAAATGACAACTATGTTTGTTTCCTGGATCGACTGAAACTGAATGCAAAGCACATTTTTCTTGCTTATTGAACCATATTTTTTTTGACGACTTCAGACACTACTTTAACTGAAATGTTTTTGATCTGAAGGTGTAGACTTAATGCTTGAAATTAGTTTCATAGACAAATCTAAATTGTACCTACATGGGAATTTCTTAAAGGGGTCATTTGATGCTTTTTTAAAGATCTTCATTTTGTGTATTTGGTGTAAAAAAAATATGTTGACATGCTTTAATTTTCAACAAACATATTATTTTTCAAATAGTGTACATTATTGTAGTTCCTCTATGCTCTCGCCTTTCTACAAAGCCCCTCCTACCGACAAGCACAGTCTGCTCTGATTAACAGCTGACAGTGCATTGTGATTACCGAACACTACAAGCAATCGTGAATGTCCCCTTTCCATAATCACAAGCTTTATCTTTCAAAATAAATGTAAAGACAGTTAATAATGTCCTTGGTTTTACCATCAGTTCAAGCCGAGAGAGGAACAGTCACGTGACAGACACCGTGATGAAGCTTGTATGTGTTTGCACACACGCGATTAAGACACTGTCGCTGACCCTGTGACTCTCTCTGTCTCTCTCTCTCTCTCTCTCTCTCTCTCTCTCTTTCTCCCTCTCTCTCACACACACGCACACAAGTGCGATTAAGACCGCTGACTCCACTGTGGCGTGACCCTGTCTTGCTCTCTCTCTCTCTCTCTCTCTCTCTCCCTCTCTCTCACACACACACACGCCGTGATTAAGACCGCTGACTCCACTGTGACGTGACCCTGTCTCTCTCTCTCTCTCTCTCTCTCTCTCTCTCTGTCTCTCTCTCTCTCTCTCTCTCACCAGACCGTGATTGCTGACTCCCATGTGCTCTGTCTCTCTCCTCTCTCTCTCTCTCTCTCCTCTCTCTCTCACTCCCACGCACACAAGCCGTGATTAAGACAGCTGACTCCACTGTGACCCTGTCTCTCTCTCTCTCTCTCTCTCTCTCTCTCTCTCTCTCTCTCTCACTTTCTCTCTCTCACGCACACACACCACGCACACATAAGCCATGATTAAGATAGCTGATGTGCTGAGATGTGACCCTGTCTCTCTCTCTCTCTCTCTCTCTCCTCTCTCACACACACACACACGCACAAGCCGTGATTAAGATAGCTGATGTGCTGATATGTGACCCTGTGTCTGTCTCTCTCTCACTGTCTCTCTCTCCTCTCTCACACACACACTCATGCGATTAAGATAGCTGATGCTGAGAGATGTGACCCTGTCTCTCTCTCTCACTGTCTCTCTCTCTTCCTCTCTCACACACACACACGCACACACAAGCCGTGATTAAGATAGCTGATGTGCTGAGATGTGACCCTGTCTCTCTCTCTCTCTCTCCCTCTCACACACAGACACACAAGCCGTGATTAAGATAGCTGATGCGCTGAGATGTGTCCAGGAGCAACACGTGCGCAACAGTCAATAGCAAATACTTCAACTAATAACGAAAAATACAATCGTTGAATCAGAAGCGGCGATTGTCATAGCAAAGTCAGAATTACCTCGTCCTGGTTTCACACGATCGTCGATAAATGCGTTGCTGTTCACAGCGTCCCACAACACGGCTGCATCAACACTACTGCAGTTACTGAAACCATGTCTTAGCAAATCTCCCACATCATGATGTAGACATGTGGGTGTGTTTGAATGAGCTGTTTTAGAGGGCGTGGTCGAGTCTTAACTTTGATTAAGAATATATATTTGGTTTTGAGACTTTAGTCTTTGTAACTTCAGGGATCTTATCTATGCACAAACAGCTTGTAACACTCCAAAGAGAAAGCAAAACTTGAAATCGCATCATATGACCCCTTTAATGAATGTATTATTTTTTTGTTAGGAAAAAGCCTTAAGTGTTTAGCACGCTTCTGCTTCAGTCGGTTTAATGAAGTCCAGAGTAAACTAGACAAAGAAGCTCAAATAGAAGAGTTGTGTTTCATGCATGTTCATTATCTGCAGTGCTGCCTCAGAGGATTCTGGGAAATGCAGTTTAGCAGCACTAGCTGGTCAGATCAAATTATGAATTTTCTTTCAGGCATTCACCATTACAATTATATAATGTCTTGTTTCTTTTTTTTCTTTTGTTGTGTGCATATTTATGCATGTCGCTTGTAACTTTGATTTGGCTGCCAAGTATTTTTTTTTTATGTATTGTTTGAAAAATAATACAAAATATTATGTAAAGTATGTAATAATGTTCTCTTTTAAGAATGCATTTGTGGGTTCTTAGCTTGTTCTTAAACCATAAAAAACATTTTATTTCTTGAAATAAAACAAAGGTTACTTGAAATAAAATAAAATACAAAGAAAATCTAAATTGATTTTATTTCAGCTAGTTGCCAACATTAAATTTTTTTTAGCTGAAGTTGAAGGACTAAGATAACTAAATCTAATAAATAAAAAATTATAAATACTACATAGACAAAGTTAATAAATAATGAATAAAAATGACAAAAACAGTGAATTTTAACTCAAACTAAATAAAATAAATTAATTTAGATAATTAAATAATAACTACAAATAAAAAATGATAATAGTAAGTCAGGGATACTAAAATAACCCTGCCTGAAGGTAACTTAAGTTGAGTGCATTTTATGTACAAAAGCTGCTGACTATCAAAATCAGTTCATTATAAACATCAGCAGATTTTCTCAGAATAATCAGTGCAGGAAAGTGCATGTAAATGTGCTGACGTGTTTGTTCTGAGAGCAGTGTTTTTCAGGCTGTTCTCACTTGAGATTGGATTATTTTATAGACACCGTTTGTCTGTATTTGAGAGCGTTTGCATCCTCTAATGTAATTTGCGGCAGCAGGTGGTGGGGCGTCAGTGAGCCGCCGTAGACCATGATCATCACACACGCACACACACACACACACACACGCACGCACGCACGCACGCACGCACACAGACACACACATACACAGACACACACACTCACACACACACACACACACACACACACACACACAGAGAGACACAGAGAGAGAGAGACACACAGACACACACACACACACACACACACACACGCACACACACACACACACACACACACACACACACAGAGACACACAGAGAGAGACACACAGGCACACACGCACTGCATGCACACACACACACACACACACACATACACATACACACACACACACTGACACATACACATACACACACGTACACTGACACATACACATACACATACATACACATACACATACACACACAAACACACACACACACACACACACACTCTTACTCTGTCTCTTTACCCTCTCTCTCTCTAAAAGCTTGCCCCATGCAGTCTACTGAAACCCCAAAGGGCTTAAAATAACATTGCATGTTGCCCCGCTTGCATGGCCTCTAATTAAACAACTATTTTGGGCCTTTGGCAGTCTTGATTGTTTAGCAAGGGCCAATTTAAATTCCACTGTGCAAATGCATGCTTGTCGTAAAATACAAGCTTTCTTTATGTTTTGAGTCTGTGCATATGATTGATCTGTGTGAGGGATTGATCATTGATCGGTTGGTGGCTGTCTGTGGCATCGTGTGTCGCTGCATCAGTGAGATCTTCATCTGTACCGTGGTTATTATGCGGACACTTCTGTAAGCAGCAGGGCTCAAGTGTTCACAGCGCAACAGCTTTACCGGCTCTCAGCACATCCCCTTATATGGCTGCTTCATTTCCAGTGCTTTTTCTGCCCACTGTGCCATATACATTGATAAAAAAAATATTCAAAGAGATGTTTGATTTGTTAATTCAATGGTGCATTCTCAGAACGTCATTCATTTTTAATTGCAATTTGCATTTTTTATGCATTTTCTCATTTTCACTCATTGCTGCAAAATGAAAATTACTGTATATTTAAAATATTCAATGATTTCCATCTAGATCAAACTAAAATCTAAGTTAATTTACAATTTAAGAGTTACGTAAAATTGAAATTTTCTTAAAATTCTTAAAATAAAACAACTGAATAATGTGTTGTTTGGTTTAATGTCATTGATTAAATTAATTGTATTGTTGTCATTTGACAGTAACAATAATTGAGGATAAAAATACAACAATCAGCTAAAACACTAAACAAAAATGAAATTAATAAAATATGCAATTCATGAAAATTTAAATCTCAATAAAAAATGTGAACATGACAAAATTTTCGATTTTCAAAACAATCAAAATCATTATCACAAACTGATGATTTGTTATACTGTCATATAAAATATGTAAGTTATGTACAGAAAAGGGAGACAGACAGAGAAAAATGCTGAAATAAAATTATAATAAATACAATTTTTGCACATTATTAATTTTTCAAACATGTTTAGACAAAAAAGTTAAAAAATTACATAACTATGTATTTTCTCCCCTTTTTCACACAGCCTTAAATTGAAAAGAAAGTGGAAAAATAATAAATTAATAACCAAATAAATAATTATATGAATAAATGATTAACAATATTGACAGTGCTTACATGCTAAATAGCAGGATACATTTCAATATTTTGTTATCAAACAGATTTATCAAAGTCAATTTAGTTAACAAAAGTAAATATGTGTGTGTGTGTGTGTGTGGGGGCACTCCAATAGTCTTTCAGTGAAGATATATAAGTAAGCATGGCATAACCAAGTATATTAAAGTCAGAAGGCCTTGCTAAAACTTTAATTATATTAATTAATAAAAGGTAGGGTCTTTATATCTTTTCAAAATATGTAATCATAGGTTTCACATTTTATAAAGCATTTTAAATATCATGTATTTTATATTGGCCGACCTCTACTTCCTTGTTTTTCCACTCTGTCATGATGTCAACTGTCCATTCATGTAGGAGCAGAGTGTGTAAAAGTGAACCGTCCTCTTTCAGACACACAACAGATGAGACGTGTGTGTGTCATTGCTGGTCAAAGCTCAGTCCCACAGAAACTCACAGCTTCCTTATTAGGAGTTTCTGCTGAGAGATGTCCACATAGTTGAGCTCTGAATTTATCAGTTGTGATGAATGCATTGGTTGTGAAGATCCGCCGGCTGGAGAGAGAGAGAATGCATGTGTGAGTTTATCTGTGTTTGTTTAATCATGTAACTTGAAGCTCAGCATGTTTAGGTGTACTTGAAGCCTAAAATGCACTTCTCAGTCCAAATATTAGACCTTCTATGATTTTGAGGTTATTTCAACATCAATTCTCAGTCGTTAAAACCATTAAGGTTTGTTTCATTCGATATATCTTTCCTTTTAGTGACATACACAGTTGCAGTGTCATCTGTCACTGATACCTGTCATGTATAAATCTCATGCAAATGCTTTTTGTTTCATGGAAATCTCAAAATCTGCCGCCGTTACTGATATGAATCTACTAACAAGCAGATAAACTTCAAAACTAACTGGTTTAAAAACGACGATGAATTAATGACTTCTCATCCGCGAGTGCATTTGATGCAGACAGGAGAGTTCTGCTGTTGAAACCGCATGAATGGACAACTTTACTCAAGATTACAGAATCAAGACGCTATTATCGAAATTATAAACCTGTTTATTTAAAAAAAAAAGACCTCTGATTATTTAAGTCAATATGTAAAATAAACAGATTTCATTGTGTTCTCTAAATGCATTATTGATATCATATATATTGGCATCGGCCGTCATATTTGCCCAACCACTAAAAACATGGGTCTCATAAGGAAGCTTGTTTCTGCCATGGGATAAAAAAATAACAGAATAGTGAGATATAAATTATGTAATTGTGCATTTAAAGGGATAGTTCACCCAAAAATGATAATTCTGTCATTAATTACTCACCCTGATGTCGACCCGTAAGACCTCTTCGGAGCACAAATTAAGGTGTTTTTGTTTGATTCCGCGAGCTCTCTGACCCTCCATAGACAGCAAAGGTCCTTACGTGATCAAGGTCCAGAAAAGTACCAAGATGATTGACAAAGTAGTCCATGTGACATCAGTCTGCCGACTGTAATGTTACGAAGCCATGAAGATGAGGGTCAGAGAGCTCTCAGATTCTAACAAAAACATCGTCATTTGTGTTCCTGAAGATGAACGAAGGTCTTATGGGCGGGGCGTTCAAACCAGACGCGACTTGCACGAATAAATTGCATTATTCGCACGTAGTTCGACGCTTGAAAATTGAGTTTACTCGCTTCACTCGCGTCATTCGCACGAATCGCGCCGCAGGATGTCTAGCGCGTCTTTGCATTGACTTAACATGTAAATCACTCGCGCTTAACGCTTCATTCGCATCTGGTGTGAACGCACCATTACATAAGATCGTGACAACAGCCGTCTTGAACCGCTCACACTGTGCGACATAAGAGCACCGATTAGGAGCCATTATAACAGAAATTGTTAGCCCCGCCCCCTTAGTTACTGTTGCTCCCTCAGACAAACAAACGGAGTTGCTCACTGTCTTACTATGACAGCTGCAGTGTGAAAACATACAGCACCAAGGTTCATTACACAGTACTTCTAAAGCATGCATTAACATTAGTAATTTGTTATATTAAAGTTCATTTCAAAATTTAGGACATTATACAAATTCAAAGTTGTATCGTTAACATGCCTGAGCTGATTAACAAAGATGAATAAACACGGTAACAAATGTATTGCTAATGTTAGTTAATGAATTAACTAACGTTAACTAAAGGAAGTTTATTAAAAGCATTACTTCAGTCTGTGTGCTTCGCTGATGATTTCATAATCAAGCGTCTCTGTCAGTTCACGCACATCGAGGACCGCAGAAATGCGCGCAGCTGCAAATTATGCAGGTTGTTTTGGTGTCCAGGATCCAGCACAAATTTTATGTGTTTCTTTCAACAAAGGACGCATCTTTTTAACTGATCAAACACTGTACATATGTAACTCCCCCGGGTCCACATACTGCCACAACTCGTCGGAGCGGGTCTCGAACCCGGGATTCCGGTGCGGGAGGCGGGCGCTCTAACAAGGAACGCCCTACAGCCTCTAGCGTCAGTCGCTAGGCGCCTCTTTTGAGGTCAGAGAGTGAGGTTTACACACAGCCCTTACTGGCATAGCTACATCCGGTACACTCACCCCTAAACCTCACTCCCATCCGGGTCACGGCACCAATGTAACCCCGGGTCCACATACTGCCACAACTCGTCGGCGGGTCTCGAACCAGGGATTCCGTGCGGGAGGCGGGCGCTCTAACAAGGCAAAGGCTACAGCCTCTAGCGTCAGTCGCCAGGCGCCTCTTTTTGAGGTCAGGAGGTGAGGTTTTACACACAGCCCTTATTGGCATAGCTACATCCGTTACACATATGCTAATGTGATGCTTCAAACATGCACGGTTCAGAAGTTTACGATCGATAAATCCAGCGCCCGCAGGTGGTCTGTCGGGTTTCATTTGTAAACGGTCCGGATTTATTGCTAAGACTTTTACTTTTTAAAGAACTTATCTGATTTATGATTGCTCAACTCGGCTATTTTAAAATTGTACTTAACATTGTGGGTGGGACTAACAGAAACGGACGAATCATCATCATTTAGACAAACGCGATGCACCTATAGGAAGAGGGAAAAATAAGAAACAACCTGTAATTGACCATGAAAACAAGCGTTTAATATTTTTTATTAAATATATAAAATTACAGTGAAATAAGACGTCTATTAGTAGGCTATTGTTGAATAAATGACATCCATTTGGAAGATTCTCATTGGGTGGGCCACTGATGAAAGCCACCCGTAGCTACGCGACTGAGTCACATTGCTGAAGGATGAGATGTGTCTCAGTATTACTCTATTTTTCCAGTTATTCTTAATGCTGTGTGTTACGTAAGATGGATCTGAGTTTGACATCGAGTGGGATTTCCCTCGATGTCAGTGGTTGTTCCTTGGCTTGTCATCATCACACTGCTCTCTTTGTGCCTGATGGAAATCACAGCAGCGCTTTCCACAGAAGTATTGAGGGGTCAGTCTATAAATGACTGCTGAAGGTAATATCTGACCACACAAAGAGCTTCTGTGTGCTGAAAGAAACCGACCCGCTCCCCTGTCCCTGTGTGCTTGTTTCACTCTCTCTATGTCCACACATGTGCACACAAACCTACAGAGACAAAGTAGTTATTAATTTAGCAGATGCATTTATTCAAGGCTACTTAGGGCGCTCAGTACAGTTCACACTGATTCAGAGAGATGATCATGATTTGAGTGAGGATGAGCCGTCACAGGAGCACAGAGGAACTGTGTCTGTTAACCAATGAGAAATTAATCTTCCACTTCATACATCATGCCCCATCTGAGCCTTCTTTAGTGTGTAAGAACCTGTACAGTACACGTTTATGTTCAGTTCAGACAGCACCTGGTTAAACGTGTGTGTGTGTGTGTGTGTGTGGTTCGAGAATACCAGCATGCAGCACTCAGCAGCAGGAGTTGTAGTTGCACATAAGCACGCACAGAAATGTCCTCTGAGTGTCTTTGCCTTTGTCCACACGCACGCACGGACACACACACACACCAGGAATTGGGACATTAACGACATGGACTGTTCTAGTTGTGAAGGAAGTCATCTGTCGCTCCCAGAACATTCTCTCCCCCTCAGATACCAGATTTGTTTGTGTGTGTGTGTGTGTGTGTGTGTGTGTGTGTGTGTGTGTGTGTGTGTGTGTGTGTGTGTGTGTGATGTGTGTGTGTGTGGTGTGTGTGTGTGTGTGTGTGTGTGTGTGTGTGTGTGTGTGTGTGTGTGTGTGTGTGTGTGTGTGTGTGTGTGTGTGTGTGTGGTATTCATAAAGTGTGATTCATGTCATGTGTGTAAAGATGAGATATAGAGATAAAATGAGTCAATGAGTTTTAGATAAGTTAAAGTAAATATATACATTTAATTAAATCTATATTTCCAGGACCTGAAATCTCATATTTTCACTCTGATCTCAGACTCATGGACTGCTGTAGATCTCTCAGTCTGAAACATTGCAGGGTATTTCATCAGAACTTGTCACAGTGTAAACTGTCCAAGGACAAGTTTGACGGGGCTTTCGAGTCCTTTCATACTTCTGCACTCATGCACGCTTTAAAGTCTGCCCTTGCTTTATTTGGAATATAATCATCTGGCTATTAGAGCATGAATCCGATGGAGACGAGCTCACACACCAGACAATCATTTCTCTCCAGAAGAGCCCTCTATTGCCGCAGAGCGAGAACCAATAGATGGTGTTTATATTTTTAAGCATCCGAGAAGCGTCCGAGTGAAGCTTAATTCAATCCTCTGAGATCACGCATGCCTTCTTGTTTCTCACGGCACCCTCATTCTCAGATTACTCCGGCTGTGATTGATCGCTGATTTTTATCAGCTTGTAAGATTGACGTTGAGCCAGGAAGCAGCAGCTTACAGTGACATGTGAGAAACTCAAACTTGCATGACTGGGTCAGCATGCGGATCAGGAATGTCATGACGGGTCACCCGACACACAGCTGCTCTCGCGTCCCTCACATACTCCATCACCTTCATCATCAGGAGCTTAATGAAGCCGCTTCTGATTCCACTCAAGTCACATCAAATTAGCTCTAATTCAACAGCTCATTAGAGCTTCGATACATCGTACTCTCAGAAACAGCTCCCTGGAGCGGGTCCCTTTTAAAGGTACTATGTACAAACATGAACTTTTAAAGTACGTATTTGCACTTTTAAGTTACTAATATAATAATAATAATCAACTTTATTTTCTATAGCGCCTTTCAAGGTACATCTCAAAGCGTTTTACACAGAAGAAAAGATTGGGAAAAAACAATAATAACAATTAAAAGTAAAATAAACATTTTCCATATGACACAAGAAAATCACTTAAAAGCTATTCTGAAAAAATATGTTTTAAGAACAGATTTAAATATGTATCTTTAGGGATAAATTATGTACAAAGATGAACTTTTGCAGGATTTCGCTTCAGTGACAGCTTTGAGCCTTTTTTTAAAAGTGTATGATGTTTAGAAAATTCAAATTCAAAATTAAAAAATTTTAATACTTGTTTTGAAATTCTCATTAAATTAGATTTTAAGTTAAATTAAAAGAAACTGACATAACAATAAGTGTCATTTTAACCCCGATAATGCAGTTAGTCAAGGCTAACTTGACAAAACCTTGTTTAAAATCCAATTATTTCTAATTCAAAATGTCCTAACAGTGTTATACTACATCTACTATATTTGAGTTATATTATTATAAAAAAAATAAACCTTAAACTTAAACTTAAAAAAAAAAAAAATTAAGGTACAAAATTTGAAATATTATTGTAATATAAAAAGCTGTTTTCTATATGAATATATTGTAAAATATAATTTATTTCTGTATTTCCAGCATCATTACTGCAGTCTTCAGTGTCACATGATCTTCAGAAATCATAATAATATACTGCTCAAGAAACATTTCTGATTATTATCAATGTTAAATTGATAATGCTTCTTCGTGATTTCCTAGAAACAATGATATATTTTGTGTTCCGGTATTCTTTGATGAATAGAAAGTTCAAAAGAACAGCATTTATTGGAAATAGAAATGTTTTGACTCACTTTTGATCAATTTAATGTGCCCTCGCTGAATAAAATAGTTGATATTGACTACTGAAATGTTATTGTGACACCACAGCCAACGGTCTGTGTGCACAATTCAGAAGAGCATATTAGTCATATATGACCTAAACTAATAATAGGTCTGAGCACATGTAATGATCTCCGATGTGGATCCTGAATCTGTTCTCCACATGAGTTTTAAATAACTCTGAAATGGGTTTCCCCTTCCCTGTGTTTGACATTACGCCGCTCTCCTCTTCATTTAACAGCTGCTTTTAGCTTGGATAGCCTAATGTTTGTTAAACGAGTGCAGTTTTGTGCTTCCTGTAGTAGTTTATATGAGGGCTGGGTTGGCAGCGCTTCAGAGGCAAAGCATTGTGGGTGAGGTATTACTCTGTAATTAGCCTGATTACAGTGATTGCTGTTATAATTTCCACAGCAGAAGGCCATCTCTGCGTCAGCAACACATAACAGGAATTGGAAAATGAAATTGCTGTGCTGTTCTCCTGTTTCATGCAGCGTCCTTGTGTGTTAAATGTCATGTCTGCTCGTGCTGTATTCAGCATATCATACAGTGCTATGTGAATGATAAATGTGCTTATAGAAAGGAATGTATGATAAATAATGTTTGAAATGCACATATTAACTTTGGTTGAATTGCAGCATATTTGTCATCAGCTTTGAAGCATTGTATGGTAATCTCTACTATTGCTCTCATTTAGAAATTCTGATTATATTCCTGTTGTTTAATTTGCACTTGTCAACTTTGAGATGTTAGGCCAGTATATATGTGTATATGTTCCTTGACAGTTTTCCAGCATCCCTCCGCCATCCCATCTCCGCACTTATAACTATTTCTGTCCTAACCCTACGGGGCAAAGTTCAGAGCTCGGAGCCCTCCCTTCGGACAGCACGCCAAATACACATAATATTATTCTATTTATTATATATAAGTGTGAACTCGTGAAATGCTGTATATGTGGAAGAGTAATAGCACTGCATTTCCCAGAATGCATTACCTGTTGACTTTATCTGAATTGT
>CM050424.1:29052804-29055304 GCA_027564155.1 Gymnocypris eckloni scoliostomus
GCTTCTGTCTAGGAAAAATACTTTCCCTTCATCGGCCTTTCTTCTCTAGTCAGCTGGAAAAATACTTCAACAGGTCAGAGGAAAAAAAGACTGCAGGAGGATTGAGCTAAATATTACTATTAATTACTTTAAAGATTTAAACCTTTGATCTACACTACTATTCGAAAGTTTGGCGTCAGGAATATTTTTGTATTGTTTTTTTAAGTCTCTTCTGCTCACCAAAGCTGCATTTATTTAATAAAATTACAGTAAAAACATAAATACTGTGAAATATTATTACAATTTAAAATGACTGTTTTCGATGTGAATATGTTGTAAAATGTATATGGAGTCAATTTAATGCCACATATATATGCAAAAGAATAAAGTTTTGCAAAAGAAAAATAAAGTATTGAGAGAAAAAATTAGGTTTTACAAAAGAATTGCAAAAATTAAGATATAATTTCATTGCAAAAATCAATGAGTTGTAAAAGAAGCTTCTGAACTTCTATTTCTATTTTATTCTATTTTATCTCTGCAACACATATGTTTCATGCTCACTACTAATCATGCGCATCTACTAATTCACTTGCAACGCTCCAATTATTTAGCTTTCAGTCAAGCGTGAGCTCGCGATACTGTTTCCCTTGCGCTTCACTTTTCTGTGCGCTTCACTTAATGACACTGTTTTGATGTGTGCTGGGGGGGGGGGGTGTTCAGCACACCTGGGCACGCCCCCCCGCTAAGCCACGTCATGAGACGCAGATCGCAGCAGGTTCGAAAGTCAGCATGGCAGAGCCATTAAGTGAAGTGTTTTGTGCAATTCTTTATTTCTGTTTGCAAAACTTATTTGTTTCTCTCAATACTTAATTTTTCTTTTGCAAAACGTTATTCTTGTGCATATATATGTGGCATTAAATTGAGTCCATAAATGTAATTGATTGCTGTGATGTGCATCTGAATATTCAGCATCAGTGTCACATGATCTTTCAGAAATAATTCTAATATGATTTAAATGTCTTTACTGTCACTTTTGATCAACATAATGCATCCTTGCTGAATAAAACTAATAATAAGTAATAGAGCCTTTTGCTCATAGCTTAGATCACTAATGTATGCGTGCAGCAGTGCAGGGATTGGCCGGGCCGTCGTGAATATGAATGAGGGATTGCTCACGGTTCAGGGTGGGATGGGCGGCACACGGACAGATTCCAGCCGTATGTGAGTGAGGAAGAGGAGCAATAAGACCACAGGCTGACCGCTTGACCACAAGCCAAACAACTGAAGAAAAGACAGAGAGACCGAGAGCTGTTATCTGACAGCAGGTGCTCGAGGACGGACCTGAGAGACTGAGCTTCTTCACCAGTCATGACTTCCAGATCCATTCAGCATGAGATCACGCTTCTGAAAGGTACAGCTCTAGTCCGGTCCGATTTCGTGAGCTTTGCTCTGTTCTGCCTTGAACTCGTCAGTCTCAAGTGTTTAAGAATCCCTCTCTAGGAGAATAATGAAAGAAGGGAGGTCAGGTGAACGGTTCATTCACTGTTACACTACATGTGATGTCAGATAGATACATTATTAAATATTTCCGTGTTAATGCTGTGAGAGATAAGCAAGTGTTGTGGGTGTTTTGGCTGGACAGGGAGGAGCGTCCGGCTGTGGCATTGTTTCAGAGCGACCGGAAGTTCAGACAGACACTTTCTATTGATGTGTGTGTGTGTGGGGCTAAACTTAGTTACATTTGGGGATACAATTTTCCCAGAGATGAACACAATAGTTTTATGGGAGAACGCAAAAGTTTTGCAGAGAAAAACCTGTGATGTAGAGGAAAGTGCGAATGCAATGAGAATACAAAGTTTCTCAAAAATGTAATATCAGTAACACTTTAGTAGGGACCAATTCTCACTATTAACTAGTTGCATGCCTCTTATTAACATATTGTCTGTTTATTAGTGCTAATAAAGCACATATTCTGCATGACTATAGTCTACATCCCTAATCCTACCCAATACCTAAACTTAACAAGTACATTACTAACTATTAATAAGCAGCAAATTAGGAGTTTGAGTCGTAGTTAATAAGCGAGGAATAAAATGTGACCACTTTTTTACATTGCATAGACAGTATAAATGACAAAACAGTGAAAAAAATCTTTACAATTAAAATGTTCATTGGTCGAAAAGTTATCCTTTTAATAAAGTCATGTTCAAGCTCAATGATGGTCACTCAACTTTCCATTAAACTAAGTAGCGGGAGGCTCATCTGTTTTTGTGTGTGTATATGTGTTTATTAATATGTCGTACCGTTTTATTTATCTATCCCACTCATGATCAATTGTGTCTGGTGCATCCATTATGAACAAAGATTTATCATTCATACAGATGCTTAAAGGAGCTGAGATGGGATATCCCATACAATGGGGATTTATGTGCAGTAGAAGCTATATAATGGTGTATTTCAGGCTGTAAATGAGCTGGTTTGATCGATAGCATCACAAATGCTGGTGTTCATCTCTCTTTGG
>CM050424.1:29057804-29060304 GCA_027564155.1 Gymnocypris eckloni scoliostomus
ACAAACTCGGTCAAATGTAGAAAAAGTTGGTATTACATAAAGCCAATTTAGCATAAGCATTATTTGTTATTCATAATTAATAGTTGTTTTAGCTTTAGTTGTCTTAGATTGATTAGTGTTCTCTTCAACAATCTAAGAAAGATCTATATCTCTATTAATGTAACATTCAGCTTAACTTAAAATCAATACTAATTTGTTTTTAATAGTGTACTTGGTTCCAAAAAAACCTATATACAGTGTATATATATATATATAACTGGTTTGAGTTGTGTGTAGGTTTTCTAGGGCTTATCAGTTAACAATTACAGAGTATTTACTTCTGACAAGGAACCATTCATATTAATGAACTTGTGAGTGTTTTTGAGGATAAATATTGATAATTCTCACCTGCGGTCTGAAGATCATATATGATGTAGCTGCACAAATTCTAATATTTCAATGCATCTGAAGCTCAAATCTGTTCCTCAAATCTCCACACCGTTCCTGCACTACTCTCTGGGGGAAACGCATGACTTCTGGTCTGTCGTTTGTTGAAGGGAAAAGGTGTCTAATCTCGAACCCTTCTCTGAGCTGAAGCCAAAGACAGCAGTCAGGAGAGACAGAAGTCCATTACATGATTGTACTTTATCTTTAGAGTCACTTTCAGTGGAAAAATATGCTTTTGTGTCAGAGTAATAGTTGTTTTTATAATTAGTGGCTCACAGGTCCTGCTAACCAGACGCTGACTCCTTTCTAGATAGCAGTCCCTCTGGTGGTCTCCGAGCCGAAGCCCAGAATGCAGTTGAGTCGCTGTTCTTGGTAAACAAGTAGTGATGTTGTGCAGGCTTTGTTGGACAGCCGCTGTATGTGTGGTTAGTATTCAGCGTGCCAGATTCAAACTGTGACATCAGTCTCGTCTGTCTTCATTTCTTCACTTGTCCAGTGGCCTGGTTGAGTCTGAGTTGCCTCAGTTGTTGTTACTCTGCTGTAGACCCTCACAGTTATTACCCCTCCACAAGAAACCACTTTATTCACGCATAAATACCAGGTTGTGATTGACTTTAGACATTCATAGCTTTATGAATTTCATGATTTAAATTACAAATGAGCAGGGTTATTACTGATAACTAAAGCTGAAAAAAAGTATTTGTTAAATGAAATAAAGCTGAAATAATATATAAATATTATACAATAAAATGTAAACTAAAAACTTAAATATTGCCTTGCTAGCTAAATGAAATAAGTTGAAGCACTAAAATTACTAACTGGTAAATAAATAAACTAAAACTTTGTCTTTGTATTTCAGTTTTAGTTTGTATTTATTACCATTTTATTTTATTTTATTTATTTTTATTTATTTTTATTTATTTTTTAATTAATTTAATTTAAAAACTAAAACTTTGTCTTTGTATTTCAGTTTTAGTTTTAGTTTTTATTTATTACCAGGTAGTAATTTTAGTGCTGATTTTTATTTTATTTCTATTTTTAATTTAATTGTATTATTTTTTTATTTATTTTTTATTTATTTTTTTAATTTAATTTAATTTAATTTACTGGTAAATAAATAAACTAAAACTTTGTCTTTGTATTTCAGTTTTAGTTTTAGTTTTTATTTATTACCAGGTAGTAATTTTAGTGCTGATTTTTATTTTATTTCAAATTTTTTTTTTTTTTTTTTTTTTTTTTTCAGTTCAGTTCAGTTCAGTTTTGTTCAGTTCAGTTCAGTTCAGTTTTGTTTTGTCACAAACACAACAATAAACAGCCAGATGTTTTCATAATGCTCTGGTATCTCCTAAGTAACACACTTTTGGGGTTTTAAGTTTGTGACGATGCAGTTTAATCTGTCAGAAATAAAGAGTTGCTGGGAAAACATCGCCCTCTTCTGCTCATACAGCTCACCTCCGTTCACATTCACAGCAGAGAGCAGAGCAAAGCACAAAATACCATGGTAAAAGCTAAGTTCTGTCCACATGCATGCGTGTGAGTTTGAGAGGACTCCCTCATAAGTGTGTACGAGCATGTGTGTGTGTGTGTGTGTGTGTGTGTTTAGTCTGTTGCCTCTGAGCTCAAAGAGCACAAAGGCAGGAAGACAGCATGGGGCACGTGAAGATTTACAGATGTGTTTACTTGAGTGGAATCTGTTCTTTTGAGATGAAAGGCCCATTGTTATGTTTGCTATGTCAGAGTCTCTCATACCTTTGGGAGTTTATTGGCTGTTTTTCTGGTTCTGTTATAATGGATCTTGTCGCAGGTGTAGCATAAACTATAATGTTCAAAATTTGGGGGCAGTAAAGGTCCACTAAATTTTCGTGTGCAAAAAGTCAGAAAAGATTGTATGCGTTTTTTCGTTTTATTTTTAATTTTTTGTATTAGTCATCCTTTCCTTTCAAAATGCGTGCTATGGATGCAAAAACACAGGAAATGGTCCAAATTATTTATAACAAAAGTTTCGGAGGCAGTGTGTAAACGTGATTGACACAACATGAGGTCGTATTTATTTTTTAACGTGCGAAAATTTCAG
>CM050424.1:29070304-29088941 GCA_027564155.1 Gymnocypris eckloni scoliostomus
TCTACATTAAATAATTAGGTTCAGGCAAGAATAATAATAAAAAAGAGTCAATTCTGTATTAATACTCAAGGTAAGCTTTGAACTTAGTGAGTATATTTTACTTGGAATTGTTTGTCTTTAAATAAATATCAAAGTTATGATCGTGTTGTTCCCATCATGCACTGGGGCATGAATAATTAATACGTTAATTTTCTGCTCAAAATGACCCCTTCTCAAACACTTTTTACTGTCATTGTGTATCGTGTACCAAGTATTGAGGTCTCTGTGTTTATATGGGTAATAACTCTATTGATTAGACATAAAAGGATCGCAAGCTTGCTTACATGTTTGTAAGTGAACCACATTCTTTAATAGCTTGATTACCCCCCCCAGTGCTATATTGTTTGAGTAAAGTTTACAAACCGTGACTGTGTGAAATTGACTTGAGTATTGCAGAGTTAACATAAAATAATTAAGTAGAAATTGCTCATTAAACTCTAACTGGCCACGTTAAATTTACTCAACATTTAATATAATTCCATACTTAAATTTTACTTAAAAAATGTGCAAAGAAAAAAAAGTGTTTCTTTTTATAGAGTTTGTGGCAACACAGGCTCATTGGAAATACATGCCTCTAAATAGATTTCTGCAGAACTGAAAAACGCATACAGACCGCTGCAGAACAGAGTTGGTGCATAGAAACTGTAGTTTAACTGTTTATTTGTAAGACTATGGTAACTGCATATGAGACCTCAATGCATTCTATAATTATAGATTTAGTATGCAAGTACAGATTTGACTAAAACATGGTGACATTTCCTACAAACCATCTTTTTCAGAAGACTTGCGAAGGCTTGATTTTTGATTTCACAATGAATGCCACTGAAACATGAGTAACGTGTAGACAGGAATCTGAAGCATTTCAGAAGTGTCGTGGTTAAAGACTCACAGATGTGTTTGTACTAGAGACGATGAACCGCACCTCCTGTTATTTATTTAGTTTAATATATAATGTTTTCTGTGGTTAACTCATCTCATCTGTAGTTTTATGTACACGGTCAACTAGCAGGATATTTGTTTATCCTGAAAACATTCCCTGCAGTGATAACTTTATGATGGATTATAATAAACAGCGGTTCTCAACTGGTGGGTCGTATCATAAAACAATAAATATATATATATTTCATGCAATAACAAACAAACATGAAAAACACAAACATGAAAAACATGGAAAACAAACAAACAGGAAAACTGTTAAAGAAAACATGAAAAAATGTAAAAAAAGAAAAGAAAACAAACAAACACATGAAAAAAATAGTAAAACAAACAAACATGAAAAACAGTAAAAATAGTAAAAAACAAACAAACATGAAAAAAACAAAACAAACATGAAAAACAGTAAAAAACAAACAAACATGAAAAACTGTAAAAAACATAAAAAACTGTAAAAAAAAAACAATCATGAAAAACTGTAAAAAACTAACAAACATGAAAAACTGTAAAAAACAACCAAACATGAAAAACAGTAAAAACTGTAAAAAACAAACATGAAAAACTGTAAAAACTGTAAAAAACAAACAAACATGAAAAACTGTAGAAAAAAAACAACGAAACATGAAAAACAGTAAACATAGTCAAAAACAAACAAACAGGAAAAACTGTTAAAGAAAAACATGAAAAAATGTAAAAAAAAAAGAAAAACAGTCAAAAACAAACAAACATGAAAAACAGTAAAAAACAAACAAACATGAAAAACAGTAAAAATAGTAAAAAACAAACAAACATGAAAAACAGTAAAAAACAAACAAACATGAAAAACAGTAAAAAACAAACAAACATGAAAAACAGTAAAAATAGTAAAAAACAAACAAACATGAAAAACTGTTAAAGAAAAACATGAAAAACAGTCAAAAACTTGAAAAACAGTAAAAAAAAAAAAAAAAAAACATGAAAAACAGTAAAAACAAACAAACACGCAAACCAGTAAGAAACATGAACAACTATCTTTTTATTAATGAAATTTAAGCACATTTTATTTTTGGTAAATAAAGGGGATTTACTATTAAAATTAAAACATGGAATAAATATTGTGTGATTATTTATTAAAAATAAAGTTGTATTAATTTAATTCAACAGTAGGAGTATCACATCACATTCTACTAAATAATAGTCCTATATTTCTGGCACAATGTCTTTTAAGTAAAAACGGGTTGCCGTGAATATCTTTAAATTGATTCTGGTTTTACTCAAATGAAACGGTAAAATGCTGGTGAAGTGACTCTCAGATCAGTTCTGGAGATATTGTTTATGTATTTATGTCCTCATTGAGACGGCGGATGCTGACAGGTTTGGGACAACATGAGAGTGAGTGAATAATGACAGAAATGAAATTGTAGGGTGAACTATCCCTTTAATGACAGTCGGCTGCGTGTTTAGTTCTGTCCTTTTAAGACCTAAATGCAGCTAATACACAGGCGCGCATCCGTTTGTCTCGGCTGTTTACTTTCATTTTAGACATAACCAACCGAGTCTATACATACACCTTGTTGTGTTTTGACAGTGTTAGCACAAAACATAACTTAGTTCAGTTATCAGACGCTGTTAGACGGGCTTTTCAGTGCACCACCGTGTGAATGAAACGTTTAACCGGCTTTAAAACACGCAAATAAAGTACTTTTATGATAGCGAATAAGTGCATGTCTGCGTCCTGAAGTAAAACCCAGTTGAGAATCACTGCCATGAACTGCTTTTAAAATGTAACGTTTTGCAGACATGTTATAAACACCTTAAGAACAACAATGCGAATAAAGATTCAGTTGAACAGGAACCTCTACCAGAATCCTCTTATTAAAGACAAAGCAGACACAAAAGCTGGAGGCAGTAAATCAGGCGTCTGGGTGTGGAGTTGCTATGGGAAGGACACGCATGCTGTAAGGCCTTCTCTCTATCTCTAATAATACATATCAACAGTCCAGTCGCTCTGTTATCCCAAACACTGCAGGAGCTGATCCAGCCTCTAACTGCGTATTAGATTTATCCTCCAAAATGGCTGGTTTTAGTTAATGGTGGAGAACAGTTCCTCTTCTTAAAGAAAGTTTTATTTGGTTGTGCTGCCAAATTAGGCTCTGAAACCCCAAACCAAGAGCCTGCTCTCTCTTTCACAGCACATCAATAAACCTCGTCCCATTGATTGCAGGCTAAATCGGTTGGTGTGGCAGAACAGGCCAGTGTTTGTGTGGAAGTGAGTGTTGCTGGAGCGGGGCAGATGTATGGGACTCTGGGAGAATAGAGGGGGCAGGACTGGACAGATTTATGGACTTTGTGTGTTTGTGGGCAGAACATGAAAAGAAGCTCTTGTTTCTTGTGCCCCCCTCCGGTCCTGTGTGTTACGGGGAATGGGTTTCAGATGGGGTGGTGTTGTCCACATGGGGAAGACGTGGTGGTGCGGTTAGACCGGTTCAAACATGCAGACGAGTCTGGACGTGGGCGATATTCTGGGAGATCGATTCTGGCGCAGCAGCAAGAAAGGTAGGTGATGACCGTATATGGATGGACAGTCACATCATCACAATTAAGGCAAATATGAGTGCTTTCTGTGCTAATAGGCACAGATACTTATTTTATGCTTAGCAAAGATTTGAAATTTGTGTAAAAATTGCTTTACTGCACTTCAGGTGAGCACGTGATTGCATAAGTATATTAATATTGTTTAAAAAACCTTGAAGGAAGCTGAATCATTTCCAGAGACTGGCTCTTTCGAGTCGAAACCACCTAGCAACCACACAGAAATTGTATAGCAACCACCCAAAACACCCTTGCACATACAGTAGGCCTGGGAAATATGGCTAAAAATAGCATCATATATATATGAATGTATATTTTTCATACAATATTTATATTTATCACAATATTTGTTTACCATTAATGGGGAATGAAATGCTTTTCACGTTTGTAGACGAACAAGTTACATTCATTCTCAAGTTATAACAGTTACATTTCCCAGAGAAGTCATTTTGGGCTCCATCAAATACATATTATTTTCCATAAATTCTGTGTTTTATATATATATATATTTATTTATTTTGCATTCTGTGTTGTATGATCGAATACAAATTTATCATCAAAATAGTTTTTAATGAAACAAATAAATAAAAACTTTAACAAGTGCACTATTTTTTTGAAAGTGCTCTATTTCAAGTTAAATTGTCATAATTCATGAACACTTTTGAATACAGACCAAAGGTTGATCTCTTTTTAAAGAAGACGATCAGCAGATTATTGCAGATCGTTTCAAAAAATGAAAGTTTAAAAAGTTTAAATTTACTGTAAATAAAATGTACTGTACTACAGAGGTGGGTAGAGTACTCAAAAACTGTACTCAAGTAAAAGTAAAAGTACTTCTAGAAATATTTACTCAAGTAAAAGTAATAGTTTGAATAGTTACTTGAGTAAGAGTAAATAAGTATCGGATAAAACACTACTCAAGTAGTTAGTTACTAGGTACTTTGGATCATATACTGTATATAGTCTATTTTTATTTAGATATATAGATAGATTTGTGTAATGGGTGTGTGTGTGTGTGTGTGTGTGTGTGTGTGTGTCTGTGTGTGTGTGTCTGTGTCTCTGTGTGTGTGTGTGTGTGTGTGTCTGTGTCTCTGTGTGTGTGTGTGTGTGTGTGTGTGTGTGTGTGTGTGTGTGTGTGTGTGTGTGTGTGTGTGTGTGGGTGGTGTGTGTGTGTGTGTGTGTGTGTGTGTGTGTGTGTACACACCGTTCAAAATATTTGTAATTATTTTTCATGTAATTTATTTCAGTGATGCTAATCAGAATTTTCATCAGCCTTTAAACCAGTCTTCAGTGTCATAATCCTTCAGAAATCATTCTAATATGTTCATTTATTATCAATGCTGTTCTTTTTAGTTTTCTATCCATCAAATAATCCTGAACAAAATATCACAGTTTTAAAAACATATTAAACAGCAAAACTGTTTCCAACACTGCTAATAAATCAATATAGGCCTATTTTATATAAATATTTTAAAATAAATTATATTTTACAAAATAGGTTTTAATCCAAATTTGGCATAAAATTAAAGTCATGTATCTTAATAATTTGTGTTCCAAATTTGAAGTTGATATAAAAATAAATTGTTTAGTCGTTATACCACAAACAACCACCGGGTGCCATCCAAACCCATTGCATATCTTTTTGCATTTTTCTGTCACAAATGTATACATTTCTCTCTCCGTGTTACTCATATCACAAAATATGGAATCTTGAGACTCAGACCTTTCCAACGATATATAGTTTGTCATGATTCGATTATGATTTAATGGTAATATATTGAAGTATATTTAGGCGTCCCGTATACGCAGTGGCGTACCGTGGGGTTTCAGTCGGGGCCTTCTGTAAACTACATGTACACATCTTACACATCTCTGTTACAGCGTTATAATGCACATATGCCACACACAGGCTCTCAACAACAATGACGGCTGATCAACAATTTCAACAGTAGGCTAGATAAGGGTGGTTAAATACAGAGTCAATTTCCCTACATGGTTAGTAAAAGTAATCCACCAATACACGGGTCACTATGCATATTCACGTCACTCTAAAATGACGACGCGCCCAAAGCAGCAAAACTGTACAAACGCTGGACATCCACACACCACACCACAGTATTATCAATGCACCACGTACACCTCCATAACAATGTGCATGATACAATACTCATCAAATAATAAAGCACTCATCTGTCACTTGAAAATAAAGTCCACGGGTCTGTCATTCCATGTCCCTTTACTCGGATTAAAAAGTAAACACGGCCGACAAAATAACGTGTGCTCGGTGCTAGCCACTCATAGTTGCAATCTTTGAAATGGTGCACAAAGCTTTGCTGGCCTTCAGTTTAGGCAAAAGCATGCAAAAGCATGCAATGAAAAAGGCGTTTTTAGTAGATGGGCAACAAGACCTGGTGTAGAGGCGCCGGTGGCTACGGCTGTCGTTTTCTTTTCTTTGAATTTGAATCAGTCGTATCTTGGAAATCCCTGTTTAAATGGGCGGTCTAAAGCCAGGGGTAGCACTGGGCATGTCGCTAGTCCCAGGGGGCGGGCTGTCATTAAACGTCAACATTTGATTGGCTGATGATTCTGTCAGTAATGTTCGTAACAAATCAGAAGTGACGGCTTTCAACAAAAGGGACGACTATCTGTAGTGCTAGCCTAGACTTTTTTATGTAGGATATTCTAGTTCAGCCTCAACTAAACTAATCATAGGCAATTTTGTGGACAAAAATGAAAATGATACCTAAATGATCAATTAAAATATTTTTCACACCATCAAATATTGTATAGGGCCAGCAGAGAAGGCCACTGCGTATACATAAATATAACGATTATCAAAATATTCATCAATCCAAGGCACTCGAGTAGTGTGAAAATATTAAAAAGCCTTTATTCACATGGCTTTAGAACAACACCTTTTAACTTCCAAAAGCCACGTGAATAACGGCGTTTTAATTTACTTCTCGAGTGCCTTGGATTTATGAATATTTTTATGATACAAATGAATCCCGCATCCAAAGAGCACCGAATTATGGACTTTTTACACGTTTTTTTTGCATAATTTAAAAATATAACAATTATATTTGCATTTATTTATTCAGTCCAATAATATGCTGCGTAACATAACTACATAAATGAAGAAAAAAAATATATATCTTGATAATCAGTTGTATGATAATCCTTAAATATAAAAATATGAATGTTAATTTGAAAAGCACATTTTACAAATAGTACTATATTCCTGTCATAATTTCTTCAAGTTAAACCAAACTTTTATTTTGGCACTTTGTCATGAAGATCGTTGAGTTTCATATGTGACAGTGAATCAGTCAGGCTGATATATAGCTGATATAATTGATCAATTTTGCATAATTGAATCATATACTGAATTTGTCCCCTTTTTGAAGTGTGCATCATTGATTCAGTTATTGTCCTGTTTATTACCATGAAGCTGCTTTGAAACGGTCTGTATTGTATGAAGCGTTGTATAAACTATGGCATCTGCACAGGCGGACATGATTAAGTCTGTTGAAAGACCAGTTTAACTGTGAATTCCCATGCTGGTTTATTCTAGTTTATGATGGAGCTGCTCAACCAACATGGATTTTCTCACGATGCTGGTTGACTAAAGGGGGTCGCACACCGAACGAGCGAAGCGCTGTGTCACGTCGCGTCATGTTTTTAAAATTGAAACACATTGTTTTCTATGTGTGTACGCACACCGGCGCGTCATTCAGCGTCTGTCCGCAGCGCCCAGCAATGACTCAGGACACTGTTCAAATTCCTGCCGCGCCGCAGAGCGCCATCTGCTTTGTTTTATATTAAATAACATCATATTTGTCTCAAACCGTTGTTAATACATTATACCAAGATACCACTGCTGCTAAATACTGTACACATTAGTTTTACAGCTTGAATAAAATGTAAACATATAGAATAAAATGTATAATAATCCTTTTATATTTCTCTAGAGACATTTTTACATACGCAAAATATTACAGTATAGGCCTATGTAACAATTGTCTGTCGTAATTACATACACTGTCGTCGGTTGCTACCTACTGGATATACCAGGACACAACCGTTACAACACACCTCAGGTCATTTATTAGTATGTGCACGTCTGGTGGTCCTAGACATGGCGCTGCGCTTCTCGTTCGGTGCGCGACCCCCTTAAGTCTTGCTAGTTTGTTGGAGTCAGAATCTGTGCTGCTAACTAACCATCTTTTCATGCGCCAATGACATTACATCTAGTTCAAGTTGGTCTTTAGCCATCTATCTGCTCTTTTTCTAATGGATCTGGATCTTTTCCTCTGACACACTGATCTGAGTCTCCACAGGGGCAGCTGGGAAATCAGGCCTGTTTTAAATTCCCAACAACCTCAATTGGGAGTTTTTCCTCTGGAGCTGTTTACTGCTCACAAAGCATTCTTGCGTTTTACTTCCACGCGATCATGTTCCAACTCCGAACCTGGGTTTCATTAGGAGAAATGTCACAGAAGATTAGATGAAATAGTTTCAGTTTTTTTTCAGTTGATATCAGTTTTGTTTCAGTGAGCTGTAGGTCTTGCTCGCTTGGGCGTTGGGTGTTGGCCAGACGGTGCTCAGCGAGGGATAATCAGAGACTTTGTGTTTCTTTCCACTTAGGAAATGGACAAGATGGAGTGGTCCATGACTCATGCAGTGGGGAACACAACGGAGGCTTGTCATTTGTGCCATGTTACATAATTTTACTACTTTTCCATAGACACGTGTAGCCCGTGAGAGAAGGAGCTTGCGCTGTTTCAGACGTCAGAGCTGTGTGCCTCCATTGCAGAGATTTTAAAGAAGTACCCACAAACATTAGTGCTGACAGTTTCATGAGGCATTCCTAAAACATTGTGACTGTTTGAGAACGTGTTAAGCAGGAATCAAACCTGTATGGTTCAGGTACAAAATACTGGTTTCTACTTTTACATGCTTTAGGTCTCCAAACTTGTAGTTTGTAGCAGCCATATCAAATTAAAGAGAGTTTGTGGTTTAGCTTTGGCCAGGTTTGTTAGATTCACTCAACTACCTATGAATGTATTTGTCATTAACATCAACATTTCTCATGCAACCCTAAAAGTGATTTGGAGAATAAATGGATAGATGGAATGGATAATTAAAACACTTTTTGGGAGGAAAGCTAATGTGCAACTGAAAAAGTCTATTATACAATTTGCCAGCATTTCACAAATATTTACAAGCTTCATTTTGGAAACAACTCTTTGGCTTGGACCAGGTCTGGCAGGAAAAACTCATCATTAGCATTTACTGGTTCTTCCTCTTGCTCAGTAAGTCCAGTAAGATCAGGAGCACAAAGCGTTGTTGGATAATTTTTGAATGCCAATATACAAATAGTTTTGTTTCAGAAAAAAACTCAGAAATGTATAGAGCTTTTATTTCTCTTTTACATGCTGGTAAAATTAAGTTCTAACTATCTTATGTTTTTGCCCACCTTCTTCTATGTCTGTAAGTTCGTTGCTAATGCCTATAAACATATACCTTGAGTGTTGATCAGCCATGCTTGTTCACATTGAGATGCTTCAAGCAGATGAGCACGGTCTGTTTAGTGACGCTTAGTGAGGCAAGAATCACTATCACTATCACTGTATGCCTCGTTTAGCGCTAAATGACTCTGAGATTGGTTGTTTTGAGTGTTGCATGTGGGAGTATAAGTAAAACAGGAAATAAAAGACAGCATGATAAGAAGGGTTTGTTGGAGTTGGTTCAACATAAACACACTTGGGGCATTTTTTTCCAAAAGTTGTCAATGTTGTTTAGATCATATGATAAGCTGCAGAACTAGATGAGAAAGTTCTGGTTTATTTGAGCTCTCCAGGTGTATCAGAACTCATTGATTTGATCCATATAAGGCTCCTGATTGGCTGGGAACGGAGTGAGATTGGGTTTCCTCTGGTTGTGAACAGGTGCTGGAGGTTAGAGGTGACACTGGGGCCTTCTGATGGGATTGTGGTGTCAGCTGAAGCCCCGTCTCCAACCTTTACAGCACTTAGAGCCTGAACTATATCAATCTGAATGTTAAAATGGACTGCTTTCTAATGCATATATTCATTTATTTGTGTAAAGGATAGTTTAACCCATTTGATTCTCTATTTTTACTTTTTTTAGAGACTAATTGTGGGAAAGAAATATCTGTTGACGTTTCAGTGTAAGCAAATACAGGCTATGAATCCTATATTGTGTAGTGTGTACTTTAGAGAGGCTGTTAATAGTAGGGGTGTGTTCTGTATGCTCATATTGATTTGCATTCCACATCATTATTGCAAATAATATTCAGCCCTGTTCATTCAACAGATCTGAAGAGTATTCAATTGAGATTCTTCAGAAGATGAAGCTGAATATAAATCAAACACAAACTCCACCACACTTTGTTCTCATTTCCATACGGTGCTGACACAGTGACACATTCTCACGTGGCACTCATGTGTTTCATGCATCTGCCAGTCATATCTGAGTTTTTGAGTCACAATTTCATTTTTTTTAGGACTGAAAGTGACTTGGAAAAAGCCATGCGAAAGCTACAATGAAATCTAATATGCGTGTGTTAAAAGAGGAAGCATTTCTTTAATTATATTCCAGCTGGCTTGTCTATCTGTTGCCAGGGACACATGCAAATCTGGGGCATGTTGACCTTTGTCAGCGGGCTGAAGGAGGAAGGCACGTGTTTCTGAACACTTTACAGTGGGACGACAGCCCGATCATGTCTATTCTGGGCAAACTGGGCACACATACAAAGAGCTGAAATGATCCAAATGGAGAGTCAGATTCTTCACTAAAGTCTATTAGGTGACCTCAAACTCATTCTTCAGTCTCTTTATCACTTATCTTTTGTTTAACGTTAAATAAAGAGGTTTTCTGCACTAAAATCCATTACAATGTGATTGTAAGTCTCTCTAATGACGCACATAGGAACAAATAACAATCAGTGAATCACCACTGCTTATTCATTATGAAGAAATTTCACTTATTTTTGTATCAGTAGACGTTATGTTTATTGTGCTTATGTCTAGTTGCAAACTCTGACTGATTACCTGAAGATGGATTTGAAACAATCTTCAGCTAGTGAAACCTTTCAAACTAACGCTGGGACTTTTTTGTGCATCTGGAAACACAAAAAAACACCTTTGCTCTCTTTCCTTAACCTCTCCCTTTCTAGCTAGTTTTGCTCTGAACGATGCCTGAAATGCTGTATGACAAGCACTTACTGTGTCTGTTTGCCTCTTTATAATGTATCACTTATTGTGTTCCCCAATTGTATGTCACTTTGGATAAAAGCGTCTGCTAAATGAATAAATGTAAATGTATACTGTGGTAAAATGGAGTACATCTTTTGTTTTACAGCCTCTGTTGTTTATAAAACCATTAAAATCATCCTGGCTGAGCCTGGTCAGAGCCTGACAGACTCAAAAGTGGCTCTTTTAGTAGTTTTTGACATACAGCCAAGATAAAGAGTTAGAGAGAGAGGTCCCTTATTGCTCTTTTTTATGTTTTCTAGGTCAAGAAAATTGTTATTAAAATTAAGATTATAGACATACAGCTAATCATATTTTAATTATACAAGTTCAAAAGTGTTTTGAAGAAGTTTCTTCTGCTCACCAAGGCTGCATTCATTTGATGCAAAAATACAGTAAAACAGTAATATTACAAAATATTATTACAAATAAAAAAACTGTTTTTATATGTGAATATATTTTCAAAGCTGAATTTTCAGCATCATTACTCGTGTCACATTATTTTTTAGAAATCATTATAATGTGCCGATTTGCTGCTCGCGGAATATAATATGTTGAAAACTGTTGTGCTGCTTTATATTTTTGTGGAAACCTTTTTTTAAGATTCTTTGATTAAATAGAAAGTCCAAAAGAACATTTATTTGAAATATTAATATTTTGAAACATTATTTCTTTAAGTCACTTTTGATCAATTTAATGCATTCTTTTTAAATAAATGTAATATTTTCTTTAAAAAATATATTACTTACCTCAAACCTTTGAATGGTCGTAAAATTATAATAATCATCACAATAATTATAAATTACAACGAAAACATAAATTATAAACATATATTAAATTCTTCAAAAAAGTAGTAGCTTAATATTCAACGTCTTTAATGAATGCAAATAAAGAATTGTACGCACTGCCAACATTCATCTGTGCTGATTATGACAGATAGGTTTTCCTGGTTGTGATGCCCAGAAGTTATTTTTATGGTATTGGTGCGACGTGAAAGAGGATATTTGAGTTTCCCTGAACTGACACACTGTCTGTTTCCATGGTGAATAAAACAAAAACATTTGTCCGTTTGAGGTATGAAGTGCTGCGTATCCTCACCACTCATTCCTACCAGATACACTCAGAAAATTGGTAATTGCTTTGGTCATTAAGAAGTATCCGTTCAGTTTTTCCAGAAGGCATTAGAGACAATCAGTGCAACTCTAGCCCTCTCACTTTCTGCTTCATATATCTGCATCTGTCTGTGTCTATCCCTGCCTTACTCTCGCTCTCAAATCACACACAGCGTTCTTGGTTCCTTCCAAAGGTTAGCAGTAAAGCACACTGCTTTTTTTAGTAGACTCTGTCATAGGAAACTCAAATTCAGCAGCTATATTGAGGAGGAGTATACTAGAGGAGTTCTTCAACCGTTCTTTCAGTCTGTTGCGTCATGTCACTGTCCTGCCAGCAGGGCTTGTGAAATGTGTGTGAGCAGTCTTTTAACATCTTTAAACATCATAATCAAAGATGTATGGAAATATACAAATGTGTCATTATGACAAACATTAACCAGCTGCTCATTAGTTTAAAATAAGCTACACCGTACCATATGTTTTGTGTTTGCACTTATAATAACATTAACAATGAATGAATGAATGGATGAATGAATGAATGATGATGTATATAGCGCTTTTTGTGTATTGTTGTACACCCAAAGCGCTTTACAATCATGTGGGGGGGTCTCTCCTCAACCACCACCAGTGACATGCTTTTTTCCCCATTGTAGTCCCTGCTGTCTCATGCTTTCTGCCTGTGCAGTATCCGCACTGTGATTCATCAGTTATGCATATTCAAGTGTTCTTCAACCTTTTTTATTTCGTATCCAAAGGACTAACTGCAAGGAATGGTTTGAGGAATTCAAATGTCTGTAAGGCAAGAGGAGTGTCCCGTCACATGATATGAAGTGTGTAAACCTTGCTTGCCTGAGGGGGGTGTTACTAACCGTAACTTTAACCTATTGGATGTCATACATGAAAGGTGTCTCCTTTTCTCCAACCTAGCTTCTCATTGACCAATCTACTCTCATTGTGAGATGGTTCAACACACCCGGAGGTGTGTAACATGTGCTTTGCACAGCTGTGGGTGGTTCCTTTTAGCCCTTTCTGTGCAAATGCCTCAGTGAGACATAGGTGTGCTAAACAGGCACATTTTTTCTCTATTCTTGGAGTTCTATTTTTGCTCGCTGCACTTTTGCTGATTATCTTTGCAAGTGTTTACTTCACAACTGTTGAGAGTCTGCCGACCGGGCAGTTTGAGTCTAACAGTTTCTTGCTTGCTTGACTGAGGTAGGAGGGGCCGATGGGATCATAGTACTCTCCCTCTTTCTCTCTTTTACACACACCCCCTCTCATTGCAGCTCTGCCAGTCCGGACTATGCTCACTTCCAAGGAAGGCTGAGTAAAGGAGAGCACAGTTTTCCTTTTCTGAGTTTTTCCTTTGCCTCTGAGAACGTTCGAGAAGAAAGAAGAAACTCTTTTGATTAAGAGTGAAGTTAGCTAAACAACAGCGGACAAATTCAGAATAGACGGTTGTATTTATTTTTAGCGTATTTTTTAAATGAATTGGGAGCACGTGGCAGCAGGCTCTGAGGTCATTCAGTGATTTGTTCTTCTTTGGCAAAGCTGTTCCTGTTTATTCAGACGCTGCACGACTAAGGAAGCACAATGGTTGCTGGAATGTTAATGCCCATGGACAACTTGAAGGCCATCTATGAACATCTGTTTCGGGATGGCGTTATTGTGGCCAAGAAAGACAAGCGGCCTCAGACCAAGCACCCTGAGATTCCTGGCGTGGATAACCTGCAGGTGATCAGAGCCATGGGCTCGCTGAAGTCCAGGGGGTATGTGAGGGAGACCTTTGCATGGAGGCATTACTACTGGTACCTTACTAACGAAGGGATTGTCTACTTGCGTGATTACCTGCATTTGCCTCCGGAGATCGTTCCCATGCCACTGCAGAGAGTTCAACGGCCAGCCGCCACTCTGGCCATCGCCCGCAAGGCAGAATGGGTTCAATCGGTTCAGGGTCCAACGTCTTATGTTCCCAAACCCGGCAGGATGGGTGCAGAAAAGCAAGAGGCTTTGCTTGATCGACAAGAGTATCGTCGCAAAATGCCGAGCAGGGATGAGGCTGAAATGACTGAATCCAATGAGAGAACACCAAGATTTAGAGGTCGTCCAATGGCTAGCGCTCAGATCAGACCCAGGGAATCCAAAGAGCAGTCTATGATTTCTGATACCCGCAATTACACCAGAGAGATTCAACCAGGTGTTAGGAGTAAAGTCACTATGCATTCGGTCTCCCAAAAGCCAGTTGAACAGGAAAATATGGTGGAACTCAAGGAATGCATCAAAACGGCATTCGTTCAGAAAACACAAAATGTTCATGTGAGCCAAGATATGCCAATCATTTCTTCAAATGTTGTCGCAACAGCAGTTAAATCCTCTTTGTTTTCTGTCCATTCTGAAGCAGTCAAAGAAAAGCCCAAAGAAGAAGTGTCTATCAAGGTCTCCCGTGAAATAACATCCACAGAAGCCGGCGAGAGCAAACCGGCTAAGGATGCTCGTCATCCTACTCCCTCAAAACCGAAGGTGGAGAAAACACAGAAAACTCCTGTGATGAAAAATGTGCAGGAAGCTTCATCAACAGTTGAGGCAACATCAGTCGAATCCTCTGTGTCAGCTGTTCTTACTGAAGCTGCAAAAGAAAAGCCCAAGGAAGAGGTGTTTATTAAGATCTCTAAGAAAACCACATCCACAGTTGCAGATAATAGCAAAATAGCTAAAGATGCTCCTCGACCTACTCCCTCAGAATTGAAGTTCGAGAAAACACAGCAAACCTTGGTGACAAAAAATGTACCAGCTGTTTTATCAGTAGTAGAGACAACTGCAGTGAAATCCTCTGTCTCTACTGAAGCAGTTGAAGAAAAGCCCAAGGAAGAAGTGTGTATCAAGGTCTCTCAAATCACATCCAAAACAGATAAGGTTAGCAAATCAGATAAGGATGCTTCTCATCCTATTCCATCGAAACCAAAAGTGGAGAAAATGCAGAAAAGCACAAAGACCAAAAATGTGCAGGATGTACCAACTGTGGAGGCAACAGCAATGCAGTCCACTATATGTCCTGCTGAAGCAGCTGAAGAAAAGCCCAATGCAGAAGTGGAAACCACACCCAAAGGTGATAGCAAAATAGATAAGGATGCCACTCGTCCTACTCTGTCAAAATCAAAGGTGGAGAAAACACAGCATGCCCCTGTGTCCAAAAATGTGCAGGATGTTGCAACTGTTTCACCAACAGTGGAGACAACTGCTGTGAAATCCTCTGTCTCCGCTAAAGCAGTTGAAGAACAGCCCAAGGAAGAAATGCTTGTCAGTGTTTCCCAGGAAACCACACCTAAAGGTGATGGCAAAATAGATAAGGATGCTTGTCATCTTACTGCATCAAAACCAAAAGCAGAGAAAAAGACAAAGATCAAAAATGTGCAGGATGTTGCAACTGTTTCACCAACAGTGGAGATAACTGCTGTGAAATCCTCTGTCTCCGCTAAAGCAGTTGAAGAACAGCCCAAGGAAGAAATGCTTGTCAGTGTTTCCCAGGAAACCACACCTAAAGGTGATGGCAAAATAGATAAGGATGCTTGTCATCTTACTGCATCAAAACCAAAAGCAGAAAAAATTACAAAGACCAAAAATCTGCAGGATATACCAAATGTTTTGTCAATGGTGGAGGCAATAAAAGTGGAATCCTCTGTTTTTTCTGTCTCTGCTGAAGCAGTCAAAGAAAAGCCAAAGGAAGACGTTTTTATGAAAGACTCCCAGGAAACAGTAACTGATGATAGTAAAATGGCTAAGGATGCTCCTCATCGTACTACATCAAAACCAAAGGTGGAGAAATCACAGAAACCCATGCTGACCAAAAATGTGCAAGGACAACCAATCAAGACAGATGTAAAAAATCAGACATCCATTGTACCACATGATGGGCCTGCTGTTCATGCCGATGAGACGAAGTCAACTATCTCCATTAGCACCCAGGTGCCTGTCCAATCTCTAGAATCTGCAATGCCACCTCTGCCCAAGAAAGAAGATTTGTCAATACACGCTGAAAAGAAATCAGAGATTAATCTGCCACTGCAGGTCTCTGTAGAGAAGACAGCAGTGCCGCCCACAGCAACTATTGACAAACAACAGAAAGCACTTGAATCTCAGTCCCTGTCTACAGCTGCTGAAGTAAAGATTACCACAGCTGACTCCAGCAAGACTTCAGAAGTCCTTGCACAAACACCTAAGAAATTGGAATCAGATACAGATTTGGATTCTGTTCAACAAAAGCCATCACCAGCTAAACTTACTGAGGAACCTGTAGTCACTACAGCTGCAAAAGACGGAGATACAGAGGACGCCTCAAAGCCTTCGAAAGGAAAGAAGAAAAAGAAGAAATCTGCAAATAAAACTTCAGCTGTAAAACAAGTCCCACAGCCTATAGCTGAGACAAAGGTGAAAGAGGTAAAGACCGAGAATGTCGTTCAGGTTGACCTTCTTAAGGTCGAGGGCCCAGCAAATGATTCTGCAAAAACATCCCCTGAGGGAATACACGCTGTGGAGAGCATGCAGCCAACAGCTGTACAGAATGAAGCCCCGGCTCACAAAGGGGAGGTGGAGCCTACGCAGCCCTCGCCTGAAAAACGGGAGGTTCTGAAAGAAAAAATATTCTCCTCGCAGAGACAGTGGGAAGCACCAGCAGCCTTAGCGTCAGCAGCAGCCTCAGCCAAAATCACCCCCCTCCCCGAGCAGGGGGAACCTCCCAGCATTGCACAACACACGCCTGCTCCTGACACACAGCAGAGTTTAGAGAAGCAGAGCAGGCTCTCGGATAGCAAGGCCCCTGCACACCCTGTCATCACTGGCACTGAGAATACCTGCGACGTGCAAGACCAGTCTCTAGACGACGCCATGCGGAAAAAGATCGTTGTGGTAGAGGAAGTGATTGAAGTGCAACAGGTTGCAAGTCCTGTTGCAGACCAACCTGTTACACCCCCAGTGACCGAGATCGCAGGTGAGGATTTGGACTATGATGTCTTAGAGGAGCTGGCCATAGAGCGTGGCCTCCTGCTGGATCCCGATGAAGAGACTTGCTGGGATCATTCACTCCAAGATCCCGAGGAGAAAACCTTCCCCAAGTTTGTAGAAGGTATGAGTCTTTCTTTAACGTGCTTTGATGTTGGTTGCACTGCTCCGGTTTCCATCCTTATTTGCTGTGGGAGGTTCAAGGTGACTGGTGTGGTGTCAGAATAGTTGTGCTGTTATTAGACGGTTGAGCATGCTTTGCTTGAGAGGCGTGTAACTTTATATGCGTGTTGAATGAACGGTGCCCGAGGTTTATGTTAAGTGAATTAAGCGTTAATAATTAGGTTGTGCAGAGAAGCTTATACTGCAGTGAAGGCAACTTGTATCAAAAACTATGGAGCTTTTTTAAAAACATGTTTTGTCGATGCAACAATGTGCATTATTTAGTGATATTTTTCAGCTTGTCCTGTTTGTCGCTGCTGCTTTCCACAAGCGCAAATCTGGGTATATTTGTTCCAGTTATTTCGAGAAAATTAACCTCTCGCAGTGATTCATGCCACATCCACACCCAAAACATCAAATTATGCGTGCAATGTTTCGCAACCACCCTTTTGCTCTGTAGCATATTGGGACTGGCTAGTGATTCTGTTGCAAGTGTTCATTCTTTTCAGGGGGAATACCAGACTGTGTTTCTGACAATACAACAATGTTGGTAGTCAGTTCTCCACTCCCTGCTGCCAAACACAAACCACAGCTATAGCTTTTCAGTTATCTGACAAAAAAAAATAGCTCCTCTAAAAATCAATACAGTGCTTAGAGGACCCTGTGTGCCACTTCTGCAGGAAGCACGTGTGTTTGGTTATTTCCTGTGGTTTGTTACCCCTAGTATCTGGTTTCCAGTGGTGAACTGTAGCTGGAGACTTCTGCTTTGTCACTTTGTTTAATATGTGATGGGACATACCACAGATACAGCTGTCCATCCCAAATTCCACCATTATCTTCCTCCCCTGGTGCAACAGAAATCTCTTGAATGTTTTGACGTTTGTATAGCTGTGCTTTTCAGTTTATGCTGGTATAAATGCAAAGACATTTAACGAAACTACTGGAAAAATCTACTATTTTTAGCATTAGTGAATCTGGGAACATGCATTAAGAAATGACAGCAAGTAGTTAAAGAGTTTGCACAATCTAATGGGTGTGTTCAGTAGGTGTATCACAGAGGAACGATCCAAAAACAATTAGCCTATTGTTTGAAGGTTTTGTTAGTCACTTTATCATGTCACGCCTTTTGAGAAGCCACATTTCCCATATTCCAACCAAATACAATTTGAAGAGGAGAAAAATGTATACAATATTATGCTTAGACTAACTAACTCAAGTCAGATGTGCTTGAGGTTTCATCTCTGTAATTTTCTGCTGCCCCCTACTGTATCTCTCCAGATCTGTCTCTCTGTTTCACCTTCAGCAGATCTTTTCAATAGAAGCTCAGTCATGTGGTGCTAAGTGAAATTTCAGCCTGCAGCTAGGACGGAATTTTTTTTTTGTACCTAGTATATTTTTGTTCTTCTGTAATGGCTTAAAAGCAATGCTTTACTCATTAGTAATCCATTGGACATGTATGAGCAGAAGATCTTCATTTGCACTGTTCTCTGTTCAAGCAGCAGTGAGTTGTGCAAGTGAGTATTTCTATCCGCCTCCACCATACATTCCTGC
>CM050424.1:29089041-29171541 GCA_027564155.1 Gymnocypris eckloni scoliostomus
TAAATCTGTGATCTGTCCATGTTAACTCTGTCTCAGTCCTTAGACTGTTATTCATGGGTAAAGTTAATTTGACCTTAATATATACATTAGGATAAAAAGAAAACAATGCTAAAGCTTTATAATGTGTTGTAATGTAAAGGAAACAGCGCTGAGGTGCGCTTCGTTTGAAGCAGATACTGAAGCAGTCTTTTACTTTACTTTACGTTTAGTCATTTAGCAGACGCTTTTATCCAAAACGACTTACAAATAAGAAAAGTAACTAAAATTACAAGTTTAAACTATAAATATTATATATACACATTTAAGAAAATTGAGAAATGTAATAAAATTGACAAATGCATACAACAACATTTCAAAACTAAACATTTGAATAAAAACAAAAAACATAATAAATGATGACACACGTCAAAATATGAAATCAAGAACAGGTATGAGTATAATAATGATTCTAACATGACACTAAAGGCCTAAGTGTACTTCTTTTCATAGTAAGAATTGGTTATAAAACTAAAACAGAAGTGAAACAAGTAGGAAAGAGGATAAATAAAAAGCGATACTTATATCCCTCACCGGTGTCCCGGCAATATATACATATATATATATTCATATTTATGTATGTATGTATCAGTCACGTGTTTTTCAGGTGAATGAAGCTTCGGACGTCATAGATCACGTGTTTCTCTCAAAACCAATCAAGCTTCGAAGCCTCGGTGTCGACCGTCACATCACTAATATTTTACATTCATTTGGTATTTAGAGTATGCATGCAATTCATAATAATAGAAAAACTGCTGTGAAATGTAATTCAATTTAACCTTAGTCGCTTTATTATATTTGGCATGTTACTAATCGTTCATTCAGAACTAATATTTTATTTTATATAATATAATATTTACTTTTACATACTCTACCATTCACAAATCAGGAAAACAGAATTTAATACTTTAAATCATCAAGGATGGATTACATTTACCAGAAATGATAATAAAGACATTTATAATGTTAAAAAATATATATATTTCATAAAATATATATATTTTACATTAAAAAAGAACAAGTGTGCCAGTTTATAAAAATATTATGCAGCGCAACTGTTTTCAATAATCAGAAATATTTCTTGAGCAGCAAATCAGTATATTATTATGATTTCTGAAGATCATGTGACACTGAAGACTGATGCTGAAAATACTGAAATAAATTACAGTTTAACATAATAATAACAGTTATTCAAATGCTATTGTTTTTACTGTATTTCTGATCAAATCAAATATGAGCATTAAAACACGCCATGCCTAAAGTGTGTAATGGTCGTGTATGTTAAACAGCTCTGAGAGCTCATCAGTTACGCTGTGTTTTCTCCCGCAGGTCCAGTTCCACGTCACCATCGGCCACACGGCCCTGTCGCTGTACTCCGACTGCCCGTTCCCGAAGTGGATGCACTGGTGTCTGATGGGATACGCCCTCACCTTCATCATCCTCTTCGGGAACTTCTATTACCAGACGTACCGCCGCCAGCCCCGCCGCGACACCGCGGCCAAACCCGGCAAAGCCCTTCATAACGGAGCCTCCAACGGAGCCCTGACCTCCAGGAACGGGAACGCCGGCAAGACGGACGAGAAGCCGGCAGCGGCCGAGAGCGGCAGGAGGAAGAGGAAGGGCAGAGCAAAGCGCGATTAAACGGCTGACAGGTTAAAGGTCAGGAGCTGTTCGCACGCCTGCGCTCAATCCCTAATGTTACCAACAAACAGTATGACTGCAGAGAGAGAGAGAGAACGAGCCTAGACTGAACCATATCTTTCCTTACCGTCCTCCTTAAAGAGACAGTTCACCCAAAAATCATTCACAGTTCCAAACCGGTACGAGTGTCTTTCTTAAACAAAAAAGAAAATGATAGGAACCAAACAATTGACGGTAGCCATTGACAAAAATACTGTGGGCTGCACGATAAATCGCATGGGGTATTCATGCGCATCTCGTCAGTAAAGCCGGTTCTGTGATCAGTAGTCACTGACTTTAGACTGCTTTCTTGTCAGAGAACTACTACACAGAGACATAGTTCTCTGACAAGCTACGCAAAAAAATATATTATTGATATTATACATCGATATTATAAAAATCGCACTGTAATAATGAGCTTCTCAGTGAACTACGGCTCTGTGTAGTAAACGCTGATCTTTCTGAAAGCAGGTGAAAATACCATGGACCACAAAACCAGTCGTGAGGGTCCATTTTTCAAAATTGAGATTTAATGAATAAATAATATTTCCATTGATGTATGGTTTGGACAATATTTGAAAATCTGGAATCTGAGGGTGCAAAAATCTAAATATTGAGAAAATCATCTTTAAAGTTGTTCAAATGAAGTTCTTAGCAATGCATATTAACTAATCAAAAATTAAGTTTTGATATATTTACGGTATCACATTTACTAAATATCTTCATGGAACATGATCCTAATGATTTTTGGCATAAAAGGAAAATCAATAATTTTGACCCATACAATATATTTTTGGCTATTGCTACAAATATACCCCAGCGACTCAACACTGCTTTTGTGCTCCAGGGTCACATATAAAAACATGTTTTTACTCCAAACTCACTTCATGACGAGTCGAGTGTTTGAAATCAATCCGTCTGTGAGATGATGTGGTGTCTTACACAGAATAAGGCACGCAATATTTCATAGTATTCTAAGCACCGATAAAGGCATTATTACATACTTTATTACAAGGACAATTATAATAAACCATATCTTGTCGCAGATTTGGCATGATATTGATTCATCGCGATTATTTATAGTAAATGATGAGAGTTTTCATTTTTGGTGAACTATCCCTTTAAGTTTGGCACATTATTTTACATGTCTGCCTTTTTACATTGCTGTCCTGATTCCAGAAAAGCCCCGCTCTTCAGTGTGATGATTATGAGAAAGAGATATCAATGGGTTGGTTTTCCTAATTTATTATGGCGGGGTCCAAACGTGAGGTTTCTTCACTGATTCTATTATCAGCATGAAAAACTGTCTCCAGCATGATTTGAGATCCAAAACCCTGCTGAAAGAAGAAACCTGGCCATCTGTACAAAGAGTCACATGACCAGTGGCATTAGTCACATAGACATAGTGCACAGTCTGAAATAATTCATCTTCGTTTGACAGATTTTGTACCTCACTGTATATGTAAGTGTGTGTTTGTTTGAAGCGTTCATGTTTTATGTCTGTTGTTTGATATATTACCATCAGTCCTGTGCTTTAAAACACATAATAAAAGCAGAATTAGCGATGCAACTTACCAAGACACTGACTGATAATATACAGTTATGATGTTTTAAAACGGTGTTCAGAATCAATATGAATGATGAATATCCATTGAAACGGATCAAATATCGGCTTCCGTTATCGGATGAACCAGACCGATACCGATAATGTAGTTACTGATATTGGCTAATGCATCAGCATATGAATTATTAAATGTGATGGCTTTTAGATTGATTGGGAAATCAAATATGTTTGTAGCTACTGTATTGTGCATTAATAAAGTCTTAAGATCCACGTCATTGTTTGGAACATTTCCTGAAATACATCATGTGTTTTTTCTTGATTTTTTATAATGTTGCATATTCGGTGCAATTTTGTACATTGTGCTTTTGAAAACGCATTGCTCATCAGCTGCAAATGACATTGCTGTATAAAACAATAAACGAAATGCCAATCATAGAGACTGTTATCGGACGCTTCATTTAACAGAAATAATCACTCATGAGCCAGGAAATGTGTTCACGCAGCATCGTGCATGGTATTTTAAAATATTATTATTATGAGCACTTAGTATTTGAGAGAGGATATTTTGGGGATAATTGGACCCTCTTGAGTGTCTTTACCTATTACTATCATTTAAGTGAATCATTTGATACTATGCACTACTTGTGTACATATGTTTTTACATCTTTGCTTGCATTCAAAAACATGCATGTAATTAGATCTGATTAATTTCTGTTATTAAATCTATAATTGCACTGAGCCTTCCACCACCCCTAACTATACCACAATAAAACAAGTACACTGAATCTGTTATTAATATTATTGTGGATACACTACCATTTAAACGTTTGGGGTTAGTAACGATGCATTACTTTAATCAAAGAGGACCGTATAGACATTTATAATGTTACAAAAGATTTCTATTTCAAATAAATGCTGTTCTTTTGAACTTTCAAAGAATCATGAAAAATGTAATGTTTCAGTTTCCACAATAAAATTGAGCAGCACGACTGTTTTCAACATTGATAATAATCAGAGATGTTTCTTGAGCAGCAAATCAGCATATTATTATGATTTCTGAAGATCATGTGACACTGAAGACAGGGGACCAATCAGAGCGCCGCCTCTCCTCTCCTCTGCTGTTTCCGGTCTGAGCTCCGCCCCCTCACTCATTCACAGGGGACCAATCAGAGCGCCGCCTCTCCTCTCCGCTGGTGTTTCCGGTCTGAGCTCCGCCCCCTCACTCATTCACAGGGGACCAATCAGAGCGCCGCCTCTCCTCTCCTCTGCTGTTTCCGGTCTGAGCTCCGCCCCCTCACTCATTCACAGGGGACCAATCAGAGCACGGCATCTCCTCTGATGTTTCCGGCCTGAGCTCCGCCCCTCACTCATTCACAGGGGACCAATCAGAGCACCGCCTCCTCTCCTCTGGTGTTTCGGTCTGAGCTCCGCCTCACTCATTCACAGGGGACCAATCAGGCGCCGCCTCTCCTCTCCTCTGGCTGTTTCCGGTCTGAGCTCCGCCTCACTCATTCACAGAGGACCAATCAGAGCGCCGCCTCTCTCTCCTCTGCTGTTTCTGGTCTGAGCTCCGCCCCTCACTCATTCACAGAGGACCAATCAGAGCGCCGCCTCTCCTCTGCTGTTTTCCGGTCTGAGCTCCGCCTCACTCATTCACAGAGGACCAATCAGAGCGCCGCCTCTTCTCTGCTGTTTCCGGTCTGAGCTCCGCCTCACTCATTCACAGGGGACCAATCAGAGCGCACCTCCTCTCCTCTGCTGTTTCCGGTCTGAGCTCCGCCCCTCACTCATTCACAGAGGACCAATCAGAGCGCCGCCTCTCCTCTCCTCTGCTGTTTCCGGTCTGAGCTCCACCCTCACTCATTCACAGAGGACCAATCAGAGCGCCGCCTCTCCTCTCCTCTGCTGTTTCCGGTCTGAGCTCCGCCCCCTCACTCATTCACAGAGGACCAATCAGAGCGCCTCCTCTCCTCTGCTGTTTCCGGTCTGAGCTCCGCCCCTCACTCATTCACAGAGGACCAATCAGAGCGCCTCCTCTCCTCTGCTGTTTCCGGTCTGAGCTCACCCCTCACTCATTCACAGAGGACCAATCAGGCGCCGCCTCTCCTCTCCTCTGCTGTTTCTGGTCTGAGCTCCGCCCCTCACTCATTCACAGGGGACCAATCAGGCGCGCCTCCTCTCCTCTGCTGTTTCGGTCTGAGCTCCGCCCCCTCACTCATTCACAGGGGACCAATCAGAGCGCCTCCTCTCCTCTCCTCTGCTGTTTCCGGTCTGAGCTCCACCCCTCACTCATTCACAGAGGACCAATCAGAGCGCCGCCTCTCCTCTCCTCTGCTGTTTCCGGTCTGAGCTCCGCCCCTCACTCATTCACAGGGGACCAATCAGAGCGCCACCTCTCCTCCTTGGCAAAGACAAAGGTTTCCATGGTAACGGTACGGCTGCTCTCTGACTGATGGGATTTAGCATCTGCTCGTCCTAATGAGTGTCTGATGTTTAATGTGACACAGTTCATTCAGCTGCAGTCAGAAGAGATCATGACACGGGACAGTTCTAGTAACGACTCTGATCAAGTGCACAAAACACACAGATTTATATATACACTGAAAAAAATGGAAAATGGTTAGATAAAAGTTATAATAATGCTAAATATAATATGTTATACACTATATATAGGCCTATACATTCAAACCAAAATTCACCTTCAACATTTCTCACATTATCACAGTTTATTTGCTATAGTTTAGAAAATGGTAACAAAATATGAGAAGAACAAGAAGAATAAATTAATCTCAATAATATCAAATAGAAAGGTATGTAATGAATTCGGTTGAATAGCTGTCATACATGTAAGAACACAATTAGATAAAACTAATTTAGCTCCAATTACCAAACAATGCTTCATTTAGTTCAGTCTGTGTGTAAAAATATCACATTAGTAATTAAAGAAAAACAATCAAAGTGTCTGAATAATTTTTGATGCCCAATTTTTATGAATTTTACTGGTAGTCCACTGTATGAATAATTTTTGTGTATAATATGTTACAGTTTGCTTTATTTTGCTATCCTCACTTATATTAACTACAGTGTCCTGTGTGTGTGTGTGCGTGTGTGTGTGTGTGTGTGTGTGTGTGTGTGTGTGTGTGTGTGTGTGTGTGTGTGTGTGTGTGTGTGTGTGTGTGTGTGTGTGTGTGTGTGTGTGTGTGTGTGTGTGTGTGTGTGTGTGTGTGTGTGTGTGTGTGTGTGTGTGTGTGTGTGTGTGTGTGTGTGTGTGTGTGTGTGTGTGTGTGTGTGTGTGTGTGTGTGTGTGTATGTGTGTGTGTGTGTGTGTGTGTGTGTGTGTGTGTGTGTGTGTGCGCATGCGTGCATGCAGTGTGTGTGTGTGTGTGTGTGTGTGTGTGTGTGTGTGTGTGTGTGTGTGTGTGTGTGTGTGTGTGTGTGTGTGTGTGTGTGTGTGTGTGTGTGTGTGTGTGTGTGTGTGTGTGTGTGTGTGTGTGTGTGTGTGTGTGTGCGTGCGTGTGTGCGTGCGTGCGTGTGTGTGTATGGTTTATGTTTTGATAACCTGTTGGCAAGTTCTGCTTCTATTTACTCTAACATTCATAATTTGTTTCATGCATTCATGCCCCTAACATATTTGTTCGGATAAACAAGAGCAATGAAATGTACTATCATTTAAAGAATTAAAGATTCTCTGTCTGATAGTATTTTTAAATCATGGAAATGTGTCCCCTTTCCAAACATACACCCATTTCATAGACAAAAAAAGAGTGCAAGCCAAGCATCCCTCGTGAGTGTCCGGACTCGCTGCTCATGTGACCGAGGAAGCAGACAGGCGTCTCTGTTCTTCAGCTCTCTCTGATTCTCCACGGACGCGCAGTAATGCAATCCTCTTCCTGCCTGCTGGACACTCAGATCATCTTTGTTTAGTCCTCCATCACAAAGACTTTCAGTTCAGCAGCAAACTACTGCAGAATGCAGAACACAATGAGAGAAGAAGATCACACAGACGCACATGTATACAGACATTAAATACTCTACTGTGGGGCCAGTGAGGTTTTTATTTAAAGAAATTAATGCTTTTATTTAGCAAGGATGCTTTACATTAATCAAAATTGACAGCAAACGCAGATATAATGTTATAAATATTTCTATTTCAAATAAATGCTATTCTTGGAAAAAAAAAAAATTCATCTGGAGCCTAAAAATAAAATGCATCTCGGTTTATGCAAAATATTGGGCAGCACGACTGTTTTCATCATTGATAATAATCAGAAATGTTTCTTGAGCAGTATGTTATTATGATTTCTGAAGATCATGTGACACTGAAGACTTGAGTAATAATGCTGAAAATACAGAAATAAATGACAGTTTATATACTGTATTTTCACATATAGAAACACAACAGATAAACTAATATTTCACAAAGTTTCAAACGGTAGCGACACATAACCAGGGTGTTGCTGTGCTCTGATGTGAATTGCTCAGAAAAGCACTCTTTGAGGAATCCTTCATGTCTGTAGCAGAAAGTGCAGGACGAGTAACAATACTTAAAGGGATAGTTCACCAAAAACAATGAAAACTCTGTCATCATTTCCTCACCCTCAGTTCGTTCTAAACCTGTATGAGTTTCTGTCGTCTGCGGAGCACAGGAGAAGATATTGTAAAATATGTTGGTAAGCATCGGGGCAGCGCCAGAGTATTTTGAATGCAGGTGCTGAGGGGGTGCTACATCATTGACAGGGGGAGCTGGGCAATTAATATGACCAAAACAGGTTATTGACCCATAGACCGATCCATTTTTTAAATATATTTACATTTATGCATTTAGCAGACGCTTTTATCCAAAACGACTTACAATTGCATTCAGGTTATATATTTTTATTAGTACATGTGTTCCCTGGGAATCGAACCCACAACCTTTCGCTCAGCTGACGCAATGTTCTACCACTGAGCCACACAGGAACATAAAATAAAATGCTTTACGAAAAGTGCGACTGCAAATCACGTCATGTTGTATTGCTTTGCATGTTATACATGCGTAATGAATCACATGTTTGTTTTTTTATTATTATTTTGTTTATTTCATCTTCTTTATTTTTGGGGGGGCTTTGGTCTTTCTTTGGGGTGCTGAAGCACCTGCTAGCCCCTCCCTAGCGCCGCCCATGGTAAGTATACATTTGTTGGTCCCCATTGACATCCATAGTATAGAAAAAAATGAATGGAAGTTAATGGGGACCAGAAACTATTCGTGAACAAAATATCTTCTTTTGTGTTCATCAGAAGAAATAACTTCATACAGGTTTGGAACAAACTGAGGGTGAGGAAATGGTGACACCGTCCCTTTAAGACTGGGATTTGTTTCAGTCCATATAGGTGACTTTATGCTCAAATGAAACACACCATTGTCTGTCATATGGTTACACACTTCATCATTACAGACTCCCAGCTGTGAAAGACCCATCCATTACTCTGAATAGACTCATCACTGATGCGTTCTGCTAATTAGAAACACTGTCTTACGTTTCCCAGCTGCTGCAAGGCCTGCATTCAGACACCAGCTGGACAGAGAGGCTCACGTCTGTCCACCCCCGCCCTGAACACACGCACACACACACACACACACACATTGTGTATTACGTCAATTAAACACTGCCATCGCTGAGGCAAATCATGGAACAAATGGGCTGACGGGAATGATTCTGATGGTATATCATAAATGCATGTAAACAATGAGTCAATAACACAAAGGAAACAAGCAGTTATCTATTTTGTCAAAATTAAGTTATGACTGAAAGGAGTCATAGACGGGTTTGACTTCAATGTGCACAGATTCAGAAGGCTCTGTGTGAAAATCCATATCAGATCTTTTGTTTTAATTGCAGAAATATAGTTCAATACAAAAGAAACAAAAAACATAAACCCTAGAACATGGGGAATACAGAGGAGAAAAAAAATACAAAAATACATTTTACTTAAAAACCATTCTATCCACCTTTTTCTTCAACACTGACCAGTGAGACCAGTTCATTAGCCGCTATAGGGAAATAACGAGGAGAATAACAACTTGCAGTAAAACTGTTTGCACTACCAGTGTGATCATAATTAAGTGTGATACATTAAAATAGTATGATAAAACAGATCAATTTTCAATATCAAGCAGCAAAACGAACTGTTTTGTACAGCTAAAAATAGCTGAATGCGGATGAGACCGGAAGCTAGACCCATATAATTTACAAAGGGCCGCACCCATTTTTATGGCTAGAAAAAGGTGGATAATATAAGATGTCTTCAGAGCTTTTTTATTGGAGGAGACTTTTTGAAGTGATGACAATAATGAATGTAGATCAGAAGCTACACTTTTGCAGCTGGGTTTAAATTTAAGGTTACACATACCCCCGGTTTCACAGACAAGGCTTAAGCCTAGTCCCAGACTAAAATGTAAGTCTGAGCTGATTCAACTGAAATAAACTTGCACTGATCGATCTTAAAATATATCAATGCCTTTGTTTTTTTTTTCTTCTAATGCTCGATTATAAAAATGACTTAAATGTCCTTATTGAACTATAGCCTAATCCTGGCTAAAGCCCAGTCTGTGAAACCGGGGCCAGTTGCATGAACTTATAACCACCATATTAAGACTGTGTCTTAAGAACTAGTTTAACCAACTAGCAGTGGCCAATGGGTAACCAGTCTTACTTTTCCAATACATATAAGACCAACCTTCCTTTTCATATCTGAATTAAAAAACTTATGACCAGTTTTGAAGAAAAACTAATTGATAACTAACTTTTTAAGAGTAGTCTAAACAGTTCATGCAACCTGTCCCAATCTCTAACTGAAGTGTCCACAAGCTCCGCTATCTTTGACTGTTTACCTGGTTTCCTGATTGATTGCTGCCTGCCCTGACCATTGACTGTTCTGTGGATTACTCTTTGGCTTGAGCCTTGGATGTTTCTGTTTGCTGGTGTTTTGACCTTGCCTGTTTTGACCACGCTCTTTCAATAAAGCCTGAAATCGGATCCCCACTCCATCGTCACAAGGTCTCCCTCGTTACAGAATCACCAGCCACACCCAGATCCAGCAGCTTTTTGAGCATTACAGGCCTACCATGGACACAACTGACCAGCTACTTCACCTGTCCATTGAGGAATGTGTTCACCAATTATGTGAGTCCTATCTTGTGCCATTTGATGAAATCATGGTAAAATACATGTTCTGTTATGGATTCAATCAGCCAACAATATCATGGTTACCTGGAGGGGAATTTAATTGTAATTTACTGTATTTAATTTAATTCACTGTGGGAGAGGCAGAACCTCTTCACAAAATGGCTACCATCCCAGAGACTTATCACAATATGGCTGCCAACACAGGGACTTTCCATAAGATGGCTGCCAGCCAAGAGTCTCATCCTGTCATGGCTGCCTTTCCAGAGTCAAGACATGTCATCGCTGATCGTCCAGAGTCTCGTCACATCACAGCTAATCGTCTAGAGTCTGGTCACTTCCTGTCTGTTGCACCCAGATTTCCAAAGTCAGTTTGTCAGTATCCCAGACTGGCATCCAGCGTGGAGGATTCACCACTGGTGTCAGCAGGCGCAACTGGTATCCCCAAACCCACTCACTCTAGCCCTCCTGTTCCTGAACCCTGATTCCCCTCTCTGAAGCATTTCCCATGATGAGGATTGCTTTATGGTGTGTTTGGGCTGCATACATCCACTATGATTTCTCCAGAGGTGGCGACTGATGCTGCAGAACCTCCCGAGGTAGTGGTGCTCGCTCCTGTGTTCCCCAAGGCGATGGTGCCTGATGTAGTTTGTCCAGAGGTGGCTGTGCATGCTAGAACCTCCAGAGAAAGCGGCGATCGCTTCAGCCCCTTGTGTGGTGGTGGCTCAGCAATGCACTTTCAGCCTGTCATGTCGTGGTTGGAGAGACCATTACTGAACTCTGTATCTACCCTGTCAAGGAGAATATCAAGGAATTCTCCCCGTTTCCTGATGGGTGGCGGCATCCGCTGCAGAACCTCCAGAGGTGTCAGTGGTATCCACCTGTGAACACTTTGCCTGTCCCGTCACGGCTATGGAGGCAGTCTGTGAACTCTTTGCCTGTCCCGTCACGGCTATGGAGGCCGTCTGTGAACTCTTTGCCTGTCCCGTCACGGCTATGGAGGCAGTCTGTGAACTCTTTGCCTGTCCCGTCACGGCTATGGAGGCCGCCTGTGAACTCTTTGCCTGTCCTGTCACGGCTATGGAGGCCGTCTGTGAACTCTTTGCCTGTCCCGTCACGGCTATGGAGGTCGTCTGTGAACTCTTTGCCTGTCCTGTCACGGCTATGGAGGCAGTCTGTGAACTCTTTGCCTGTCTTGTCTTGGTCAAAAGGGCTGCCCCTGAACTCTCTGCTCGCACTGTTACGGCCAAATATGCTGTTTCTGGACCGTCTTTCTGTCTAAATTCTGTCTTGCCAGTTTCAGTCAATGAGTCTAATTATGAACTGTCTGCCCATTCAGTTTTCCCCAATGAATTGAATTATGGGCTGTTTACCTGTCCAGTTCTCCCAAATGTGTCGGATTTTGAACTGTTTGTCTCTACCACTTCAGTCAATGCGTTTACGTTTGAACCCTTTGTCTGTCCAGTAACTCCCAAGGAGGCCATCAATGTATGTTCAAGACTGTCTGTCATGGCCAATGAGACTAGTAATGAACTCTCTGTGCCTTCTACCTTAGTCTGTGTGCCATAAGTACTCTGTCCGTTTCCTATGTTTCAGTTCCTCTGAGGTCTCGGCCCTGATTTCCTTATCCATCTGCTCCGCCGTGGTGGTCTTCTGCTCTGTCGGCTCCGCCGTAGTGGTCTCCATCTCCACTCTGGTGGTCTTCTGCTCCATCCTGGTGTTCCTCAGCTCCGCCCTGGCTACCAACTCCACCTCGGCTTCCTGCTTCAACTTGGCTTCCTGTTCGGCCGGCTCTGCCTTAGTCCTCTGTTGCTTCACTTCGTCATATCCCTCCCCACGTTCTGCCTCTGCTCCACCTCTCACCTGGATTCTGGTCTGTTAAAGAAGTCAGAAAGTGCGGGGTGGGGTGGGGCTCTCAGTCACTCTCTAACTGGAGTGTCCACGAGCTCCATTTTCCATAATCCTCTGCCTGGACACATCATCAATTGCTATCACCTGTCTCTCATCAGATCTCATCATCAGTTCACAGCTGTCTCACATTAGAAGGACCTTAAAAGTAGCACTCACACTCTCTGACTTCACTGGTGATTGAATGTTAGCCTGTATGTTTTCTAGTTTCCGTGTTCCTGCCCGTGTTTCCTTGTTTTGCCTTGCCGTGTTTTTGTATCTTTGACTGTTTACCTGGTTTCCTGATTGTGTGCTGCCTGCCCTGGCCATTGACTGTTCTGTGGATTACTCATTTGCTTGACCCTTGGATGTTTCTGTTTGCTGACAAGGAAGGAAGAGGACAAGGTTGGCTGGTGGAGACTTGGGCGGTTTATTCTAACTAATCAAAATTACAAAACAAAAAGTTGCGCTCTCTGCACTTCCCTCTCATACAACTCGCTCAGTTGCTCAGTTCCTGGGATTCTTCCAGCTTCCAACCCGGATCACAGACTCGAGTCTTCCTCCCGTCTTTCTCTCTCTCTCTCCACGTTCTCCGGTCGCTCTGTATCCGGTCTCTCCATGCCAATTATCGCAGACACAGGCGTTCCTCATTTTGCACTTGACCTACTTACTCACCGCTCGTCTCTCTCCCGCTGCAGACTTGCTGAACCACGCCTCCCTCGCCACACTGGTGTTTTGACCTTGCCTGTTTTGACCACGCTCTTTCAATAAAGCCTGCAATTGGATCCCCACTCCATCGTCAAAACACCTCCCTCGTTAAACAACTGGCCCCAGGCCCTAACATTTAAGACATCATCTAATTCCCTATTGTCAGAAATATCATAATGTAAATACCACAGAGCTGGTGGAACACAAGAAATAGAAGCTGATATTTACTTTACTTTACTTTTAGTCATTTAGTAGATGCTTTCATCCAAAGCGACTTACAAACAAGAAATAGTAACTAAAATTAAAAGTTACAAATATAAATATTATATATACACATTTAAGAAGATAAAGAAATGAAATAAAAATGACAAATGCATACAACAACATTTCAAAACTAAACATTTAAATGAAAACAAAAAATAAAGTAAAATATTTGAAGCCAGAATAATTTAGAATATAACAGAAGTAGAATAAATGTGAGATTTTTCTTCCTCTTGGCAGAAAGAGCAGAGTGGAGAAATATTATGGTTAAATTGACTAAGATACTTATTACAAGGGTAATAGTGGATAATAATTGTAAAATGATTTTTTTTATTCATTATTAAACAAAAATGTATTTGGCCACAGTCCATACATTAAAAAAAAATTATGTTTGGGTAAAGTGCTTACCATTATGCCTTAGCTTTAATAAGCATATCAGATCTGTCCAAATAATTTGAAATATTTGTAGGACAGTATGGCAAGAGAGGAGGACGACAGACATGATAGCTGTGTGTGTGTGTGTGTGTGTGTGTGTGTGTGTGTGTGTGTGTGTGTGTGTGTGTGTGTGCGCGCGCGCGTGTGTGTGTGTGATGGATTCGCTCTGGTGGAGCTCAGCTGTATTGATCTGTCCGTCTCATCTCACCCACAGCACTGATATCATCTTCAAACTACAAAATCACACCCAAAACATTAATGAAGCTGATTGGATGTAGAAATCAAGATTTTATGCACGTTTTGTAAAATTTCAACAATGCAATTGCATGCTTTAACCTTTTATCCTTTTTTAAAAATTCACAGGAGGCAAACCTATCTTAAATTTTCTTTTTACAAATAACAACAGACTGTATTTTCCTGTGCTGTGCACTTTTCAGGAGTGAACAAACAACAGGATCCAGACAGACAGACGATAGATAGATAGATAGATAGATAGATAGATAGATAGATAGATAGATAGATAGATAGATAGATAGATAGATAGATAGATAGAGATGGATGGATGGATGGATGGGCACGCGCAGCCTCTGATGCTCCAGACCCCGCCCCGCGGTGACGTCACCGTGTGAGTATTGATCAGTTTAATGGTGGTTTTAGACGCTACACTGCCATTATTTGTTCCCCGCACCCTGAGGATGAGAAGATGAGATGTTGAAAGGTAAGAATGGTGTTCGTCTGTTATTATGGGATGGTTAAGCATGTTGTCTGTGCGTCTGTTGCTCGGCTGGGTACAAAGAAAGGCTTCAAAGATTAATTCACCTTGGAAAGGTTATGAGAAAACACCTCCTCGCGACGATATTAAACCCAGTCGGTGTAAGAATCACAATAAAGTCTTGCTTTACACGGACACGAGGCTGAGATGGACATTTTAACAATAGCCATGAGCTATACTGAATTAATGTAACAGATGCGTCTGGCGCTTTTGCATTGTCTCTGCAAATAGTTAACATTAATAATAATTTATGATGCTTATGATTTATATTTGAATCCCAGCTGCTGCCACATGATCGATGTGTGTTATTGTATGTGTATTTTCCCGTCCATGACTCGTTATTGAATATCAGGAAGATAATCGGAACAGTGAAATAAATTGCTTATTAAAAAGACGCGGAGCTGATATAATAGTCTCACTGTACATGTATACATGAAAAAGACTAGGCCTGTCTTTGTTTTATTGCATATGAACATATATAACTACAAAAGAAATACAACTTTGCATATAAATGCCATCAGTACACAAGATTAAAATTAAAATAAAATATATAGCCAGAGGAAGAAGGAAAACAAAATAAATAAAACAACTAAAATAATGAAGATGGTACAGTTTACTTGTCTATTTCAAATTTGCAGATAATGTTAGAAGTCCTGAGAGCTTTTTGTGTTTTACATTTATATACCGTAATACAATATTGTTTAAATTTGTTAATAAAATAAAACAAATTTGGCTTACTTCATTTTGTGTATATGAAACTTCCCCATTATAACCAGTAATTGAATAATATACGCTTTATCCTTTTCTATCCCATAGTCATCAACATATATCATTATATCAGACCCACCCAGTTTACTAGGCCTGTCCGAGCCCCAGCATCACTGAATGATGACGAATGATCATCCTGACTTCAGACCAGAGCCGGTGTCGTATTTTAATACTGTAAGGGGTAGGTGTACATGTTAATAAAGCCTCACATCTTATTAATATCATGCTGGAAGCAAAATCTGATAGGTAGCACTTTTTATGCTACTATCTGGTTTAATGGGAGGTAGCTAAGTGGCCCCGTGGCCACCAGAGGGCCCCCAAGAGTAGGCTACATGAAACTACTGTTTATTTTATTTTAATTCGTGATATATTATGTCAATGGACAGTGGTAATTATACGAAAGCATATTAAATAATTTATACATAATTGTATTATTTACATAGCAACGGCATTGGTCGGCATTGCTGGGAACGCCCACAAAAACCTCATATCCGTTTATGCCTTGAGGGGAAACGAACCATTCAAATTAAGGCTTAGGCCCTGTCCCAAATGGAACACTTCATGTGCACTTGTGGTCTTACAGACTTACAATGGCCGCTGCGTGTCCATTAAGTCCACGAGACCGTAGGGTGTCCCATTCCTCATTTTAGCGTTCAGAAGGGTGCTCGAGCGCCCCCTTTGCGGCTGTTATGTGCCCTTGATCCGCACTTGTGCCGAGCCTGCACTGGGTCGAGCTGCACAGCAGACTTCTACCCGACAGTCAAAGCGGCATTACGTCACGAAAGTGTGGACTCAGAGGAAGACCGCGAGGGTTTAGGGTGCCATTTGGGACAGTTTACACTGCAGGCTAAAGTGGCCCAAATCAGATTTTCAAATGTGACCCATATCAGATTTTCTTATGACATGCTAAACAGCACAAATCCGATTTTTTTTTAATCAGGCCCAGGTCGTTTTTATATGTGGTCCTAAATCAGATCCCATGTTTTGCAATGCGACTTCAGTCTGAACGGCCATGTCACATTTAATGTGATTTTTACATCATTGAAATGCGACAGACGTCACAGTTCTGCGCTGGAGGAGGCGGGAAGATTAAAGTCACAATTGTAGCCTATATATAGACAATAATATCACTTCGTTATTTAGGCTCCGATTTCACATTAACTTAAAAATAGCTAAACACACGCTAACACGAGCAGCATCCATTTTATTCCGCAAACATTGTGCGCTGCGTCTGACGTCACGTCTTCTTCTGCGGATGCAGGGCACTATGAGGCGCCATACTAGTCAAAAGAGAAGCGAACGTAGAGAGAGACCGAAAATGCGCGTGAGAGAGACCGTGTGCGACAGTGCCTGAGAGAGACAGAGTGTGTCCGAGAGAGAGCGACACTGCGCGAGAGAAAATGCGCGACAGAAATAATAATAACGTGAATAAAATATAATAAAGAAAGCGAGAGAGTGAGTTTTCTTCTGTTTGAACTTGTTCTGTGGTGTACAACGCTACTACCTTGCAATTTCCAAGATGTTTAAGATATGCAGAGATATTTCACAGATCTAAACACTTGCATAACATTTTCACAAGAAAGTATGCTATCGAGACATTTTAACAGCATGGAGCATTGTCATAGATTACTAGAGGAACATTCTCATATTCTGTCTAGGATGTTGGACCATTCAAGACACTCTCAGGTAAAATTAGTTGTAGACATGATTAATCAAATGTATGAAAAAGATTATAGTATCAGTTTAACCCTCAAGCATCGTTCGTGTAACGTTAGCAGCTCTTAGTTGGTTCTTTGTGGACAAATTTGGTGACTTTCCTGATATCTGGTGATGTAAGCAATTAGGTATGAGAGTCCGTGCTGTATTGTGAATATATCACAGCTGAAGGGCGTTGTTAGTTACCACACAATACAAAATTATTTAAACCAAAAATGTATGTATTGAAAAGTTCTCCTGGCTGCTTCAGACATCACGTCACATTTAAAGTTACAGTTTAGTGAGCCGAGTTATGTTAATGATGTAAGTTACATTGAAACTTCTCGCGCATTTTTGATCTTTCTCGCGCAGTGTCGCTCTCTCTCGGACACACTCGGTCTCTCTCTGGCACTGTCGCTCTCTTTCTCGCACTCGGTCACACTCGGTCTCTCTCAGGCACTGTCGCTCTCTTTCTCGCCTCGGTCACACTCGTGTGCATTTTGATCTCTCTCGCGTCGCTCTCTCTCGGACACTCGGTCTCTCTCAGGCAGTGTCGCTCTCTCTCGGGCACACTCGGTCTCTCTCAGGCACTGTCGCTCTCTCTCGGACACACTCGGTCTCTCTCAGGCACTGTCGCTCTCTTTCTCGCGCTCTTGGTCACACTCGTGTGCATTTTTGATCTCTCTCGCAGTGTCGCTCTCTCTCGGACACACTCGGTCTCTCTCGCGCAGTGTCGCTCTCTCTCGGACACACTCGGTCTCTCTCAGGCACTGTCGCTCTCTCTCGGACACACTCGGTCTCTCTCAGGCACTGTCGCTCTCTCTCGGACACACTCGGTCTCTCTCAGGCACTGTCGCTCTCTCTCGGACACACTCGGTCTCTCTCAGGCACTGTCGCTCTCTTTCTCGCGCTCTCGGTCACACTCGTGTGCATTTTTGATCTCTCTCGCGCAGTGTCGCTCTCTCTCGGACACACTCGGTCTCTCTCGCGCAGTGTCGCTCTCTCTCGGACACACTCGGTCTCTCTCAGGCACTGTCGCTCTCTCTCGGACACACTCGGTCTCTCTCAGGCACTGTCGCTCTCTTTCTCGCTCGGGCCTCGTGTGCATTTTGATCTCTCTCGCAATGTCGCTCTCTCTCGGACACCTCGGTCTCTCTCAGGCACTGTCGCTCTCTCGGACACACTCGGTCTCTCTCAGGCACCGTCGCTCTCTCGGACACACTCGGTCTCTCTCAGGCACTGTCGCTCTCTCGGACACACTCGGTCTCTCTCTCGCAGTGTCGCTCTCTCTCTCGGACACACTCGGTCTCTCTCTCAGGCACTGTCGCTCTCTCTCGGACACACTCGGTCTCTCTCAGGCACCGTCGCTCTCTCGACACACTCGGTCTCTCTCAGGCACTGTCGCTCTCTTTCTCGCTCTCGGTCACACTCGTGTGCATTTTTGATCTCTCTCACGCAGTGTCGCTCTCTCGGACACACTCGGTCTCTCTCGCGCAGTGTCGCTCTCTCTCGGACACACTCGGTCTCTCTCAGGCACTGTCGCTCTCTCTCGGACACACTCGGTCTCTCTCAGGCACTGTCGCTCTCTTTCTCAAGGCTCTCGGTCACACTCGTGCATTTTGATCTCTCTCGCGCAGTTTGCTGTCTCTCGGACACACTCGGTCTCTCTCTGGCACTGTCGCTCTCTTTCTCGCGCTCTCGGTCACACTCGTGTGCATTTTTGGTCTCTCTCGCGCATATTCGGTCTGTCTCGCGCTCTCGGTCACACTCGCGTGCTGTCGGTCACACTCGGTCTCTCTCGCGCACGTTTGGTCTCTCTCTGCGTTCGCTTCTCTTTTGACCAGTACGGCGCCTCATAGGGCAAAACATTGAAACGGACGCTCAGCGTCTCTGGGGGTGAATGGAGGAGTGGGCTGGACTCTGGGCTTCTGCATGATGATTTGAGTGTCTGTCGAAAGACTGCATCTCGTTTTGATTTGACAGCGATGTTGTACTATAAAAAGTCTTCTTAGCAATGCATATTACTAATCAAAAATGTATTAAATATTAATTACTAATTAAAAATTAAATTGACCAAATATCTACACTTAAAGGGACAGATCGCCCAAAAATGAAAATTCTGTCATTAATTACTCACCCTCATGTTGTTCCAAACCCATAAGACCTCTGAAATCAAGATATTTTTGATTAATCTTTGACCCCCTCCATAGACAGCAACACAACTGAAATGTTCCCAGATCCAGAAACGTTGTAAGAAATGACATTGATAAAATAGTCCATGTGATATCAGTGGTCGAACCATAATTTTATGAAACTATGATAATACTTTTTGTAAACAAAAATAACTTTATTCAACAATTCCTCTCCTCCAAATCCCGCCAAATTCCTCCATTATCAAGAGTACCGTGAAGCTCTCGGATTTCATCAAAAATATCTTAAATTGTGTTCTGAAGATGAACAAATGTGTTACGGGTTTGGACATGAGGGTGAGTAATTAATGACAGCATTTTCATTTTTGGATGAACTATCCCTTTAATATCCTAATGATTTGGGCATAAAAGAAGAATCGATATATTATTGTATATTGTTGGCTATTGCTACAAATATACCCGTTTTGTGCTCCAGGGTCACAAATGGATTACACGCTCAGATGACAGAATGGACTCTGTGGAAAACAGCAGCATGAAGCAGCAGCAGCAGCGCGCGTCCTCGCCAGCCAGATTCAAAGACTCGCCGGCCAAAGCGGCGTCCAAAAGCGCGTCTGGAAAAGCCTCCGGCGGCGCTTCAAAGAGCGGCGGAAAGAGCAGCCGCAGTAATTCTCCGGTCACCAGCAAAGACCGGCATGCGGCCCGAGGCGCGGCAGCTGTCCACGGCACTGGAGCCGAAAGCCCGACTCTGAGACGCGCGGAGAAGAGCAAGAGCATCGAGGAGGAGCCCTACGCCGCCGCCGAGCCGGGTCTGGGGGCCGACGCTGCTCGGGTGGTGTCCGATCAGCCGAGCTCCAGCAAGTCCTCTCAGGGCAAGAGAGAGACGGCGAGAGCCGAGGGAGGCAAGACGGCCAAGAGCGCTGTAGGATGCGGCCCGGGCTTCTGGAGGGAGGGATGCTTGCAGTCTGAGCTCATACAGTTTCACATGAACAAAAGCTTGAAGAAGGAAAGCGGCACGAAGACGCCGGTAATGGAGCCGCAGCTGCCGCCCGCCGATGCACACCGGCCCTCAGAGCCCTCGCCTCCACCAAACCTGGAGCTGCAGGAGGACATCGAGAGACTGGAGGACGAGAACGAATACCTGCAGGTATAGGATGCAAAATGTGGCTGTAAATATGGCTTTATTAAAAAATTCTAATGAAATGCATACGATGTGTATTTGTTATGAACAGCATGCTTTTGAATCTAAATTTAGTCATTTAGAGGATGCTTTTGTTCGAAGAGACTTACAAATGATGACAATGGAAGCAATCAGAATCAATAAAAGAGCAATGATATGCAAGTGCTATAACAAGTCTCAGTTAAACGCAGTAAAAAATGTAATTAAAATGATACTGATTTATGTTTTTGTAGGACATAAGGCTATCCTGAGAACAAAGAAGAACTATTTTAAATTAGTTTTGTATTTAAGGGTGATTAATAAGAATTATTGAAATAAAATATTATTAATATTTGAAAGCATAGTGTAGGGAGTTTGTTTTATTATGTGAGGAGAAGAACATAAAACCCCGTAAACTCACGACTGATTCAAGACTGAAGAATTTTTTCAAGAATTTTCAGAAATTGATAATAAATTTCACAAATAAATATTGAATTAAACGTGAAATTTTAAGGGTCTGAAATGCTTCTTTCTTGTTTTATTTACAGCTTAAAACTATTTTTATTACAGTTGAATGCAGCCAGTCTCTTCAAATATTTCAGATAATTTGTCCTTTATTTATAACGATATAGCAGGTTAGTTCAGCCAAAGTTCAGTTCAGTCAACCCAAAAATTATTCAGTCACCAGATATATTTTTTATAATTTTGTACTAATTGGTGCAGGACACTATAGTTAACTTATGTAAGTGAGGATAGCAAAATAATGTAAACTGCGACATATTATATCCAAAATGACCTGAGCATGTTTTTCTTTAATTACTAATGTGATATTTTTACACACAGACTGAACTAAATGAAGCATCGTTTGGTAATTGGAGCTAAATTGGTTTTATCTAATTGTGTTCTTACATGTATGACAGCTATTCAACCGAATTCATTACATACCTTCCTATCTGATATTATCAAGATTAATTCAGTACAGTTTACCTCTGAGCTCTTCTCATATTTAATTACCATTTATAGCAAATAAACTGATAATGTGAGAAATGTTGAAAGTGTCTGAATACATTTTGGTTCGACTGTATGTTTAAAACACCAGTCAACTGCATGATTAGAAAATATTTCCCCTTAAAAACATGTTTGACAACTTGAATAATTAAATCATATGCATTCAAGGTCTGAGGCAAATATTATTAATGATAGTACATAAAGTTTTTTTGAACATGCAATAAAGATTTTTTAATTTAAACCAAAATGAATTGGTTGCAACTGGCTCCGATATTTTATTTGTCACTGACCAACATAACATTATACATATTAAATATAGTTATGCATGTTTTTGTAAGCAAACCTGACTGATATGTGGACTTATTAGCATGAAATTGAAGAAATGCGAGCAGAGATGGATGAAATGAGAGACACGTTCTACGAGGAAGACGCCTGTCAGCTACACGACATGCGGCGTGAACTGGAGAGAGCTCATAAGAACTGCCGAATCCTTCAGTATCGCCTGCGAAAGGCAGAGAGGAAGAGAATGCGATCCGCAGAAACTGGTGAATTTGACGGGGAACTGCTGAGGAGCCTGGAGCAAGACCTAAAGGTAGACTCAAATCCTGAGCTATAATGCATGCAAACAAACAATGCACGGGTCAGATATGACATTCTTCACTTTGCTGCCAGACTAGTGTCAACCACAAACAACAATGAATGAGACCGTGACACCTCTACAATGTTCATTGCTCTACCAGGTGGCCAAGGATGTGTCTGTGCGTCTGCACAACGAGCTGGAGAATGTGGAGGAGAAACGAACGAAGACAGAAGACGAGAACGATCGACTGAGGCAACAGATGATTGAAGTGGAGGTGACCAAACAGGCTTTACAGCATGAGCTGGAGAAGACCAGAGAGGTGAGACTATACAGATGGCACACTACGCCAGAGACAAAATGGGATTGAATTAACCTTTTTAAACTATTTTTAGTGTACACTATTTTATAATATTACAATATTGTTATATGCTTATTAAAGGGGAAGCTGTCCAATATTCTTCCTGCCTGTCATTCATATTAATCAAACAACAGCTCTTGACTAAATCACTTTTGAAACTATAATAATAAATGAAAAATAATAGCCTAATAATGATATATATATATACATAGAATCTATACTTAATTCACGTGTTAATTATATCTAGCTATCTTAGATGTATAGCTACATATAATTAACACCGTGAAGACTAAATATGTAGCGTTTCTTATTTATTGTAGTTTTTGCTTGCAATTAGTTTATTATACTTATTTCATCACAGTGTATTTATCTCCAGTGAGCTTGAGTTTGTTTGTTTGTCTCTTTTTAGGCTTGTATTAGTTTGATATTGACGTTGGTGACAAGGATTATGAAAATTATATGGTATCAGATTTTAGTATCATAAAAATAATTTTAAAAGACAAAAATAACTTTATCGTGATATATAATAATAATAGTTTGTTTTCTAGGCACTCAAAGCACGGTATGTATCACGATATATCGTTATCGTGATATAAAATGAGTCATATCGTGATATATAATAATAATAGTTTGTTTTCTAGGCACTCAAAGCACGGTATGTATCACGATATATCGTTATCGTGATATAAAATGAGTCATATCGTGATATATAATAATAATAGTTTATTACATTTATATATCGTTATCGTGATATAAAATGAGTCATATCGTGATATATAATAATAATAGTTTGTTTTCTAGGCACTCAAAGCACGGTATGTATCACGATATATCGTTATCGTGATATACAATTAGTCATATCGTGATATAAGATTTTGGTCATATTGCCCACCCCTGTTGTATGGCTTGCCACTCATTTAAAATATGCGCAGATAAATTGAGCATCATTTGTTTTGAGAATACAGATACCTTCTGTATAAATAATGATTATATACTGTATTTTTTTATATATTGAAAACTATGAACATGCAATCATATTTCCCTCAGCTCTCTGAAACGAAGAGGAAAAGATGTCCATAAATCAGAGAAGAGGACTCCTCAAACCCCATCAGAGGTACGAGCAATGCTGTTTGCATCCAGAGCCTTTCTGTAGCTCGTACAGTAGAGCGTGGTGCTGTAGCAACGCCAAGGTCATGGGTTTGATTCGCAGGGAATGCAAGGACTGACAGCATGTGTACCTTGAGCAGTGTTGCCTGACTAGGTTGATGATTTCCAGCCCAAAACGTTCACTGCTAAGATAATGTGATTGAGTTCTATTGCCATGTCAACCAAGGTTTATAAGCACCATTTTAACTTAATAGTGACAAAATAAAATTTGAAAAATGAATACATTTACCCAACAGGAAAACAGATCAAGACATGGAAAATACAGCAAAAAAAAAATACATACAAAAAAAAAATATATGTATACATATATTGCCAAAAGTATTGGCACCCCCCTTCTAGTGAAAGGTTTGACTACTTTAGTAATCTCCATGAGTACAAATCTTAATGTTTCAGCATATAATGATATTCTAGGGAATTGTGTGCTTCTAATTGTATAGCAATAGTTTGGACAGGACTCTTTTCTATTCTAACATGACAGTGTCTCTGTGTATAAGACAAGAATCAAAGAGAAATGATGATTCAGTCAGTGTGGAAGAACTTGACTGGTCTGCAGAAAGCAGCTGAACACCTCTGGTGTGACTTTAAATGAGCCAAAAACTCATCACCAAACACCAATGACTTGTACATATGGGTACCGTCATTTCATACACTTCAAAACTGTTGCAACAGAAGGTGGAAATACAATTTTTAAGTACATGAATTATGTTTCCATCTTTGTTGCCACAGTTTGGAAGTGCCTTTTTCTCTTCTAATGAAGGGTGCCAGTACTTTTGTGCATATAATGAATATACAAGTCATTGGTGTTTGGTGATCAGTTTTTGGCCGTAAAGTTTTGGAGTAAGATGTGCCGGGGGGTAAATACAATTTTTTCTTTTGGTGTTCCCCTGGTAAAATGAGCATTTTAGGGGCTAGATATCACGTTATTGGCGTCGTTTAAACCCATGGACATGAAAAACAACCCATGGCAACAGTGTTAAAGTAGCCCAATTGCACGGGAAAACCACAGATTTGGCAATACTGAGTGTCGGTAGCTTTTGATTAAAGTGTCTGCCAAATGCGTAAATGTAAATGAGCATAGCTCTCTTTGGTTTGCATCAACACGAGGACAATTTGAAAGTACATTAAACACCATTTAAAAACTATATGTTCTTCCATAGGAGGAAAATGAAGATCTGAAATGCCAGTTGGCCTTCATCAAAGAGGAGGCTATCTTAATGCGGAAGAAAATGGCTAAGATAGACAAAGGAAGGACCGTCTAGAGCAGGAGCTGCACAAGTACCGCTCCTTTTACGGTGATGTAGACAGTCCTCTCCCCAAAGGCGAGGCCGGAGGTCCTCCAACCACCAGACAGTCCGAGCTGAAACTGCGTCTGCGGCTGGTGGAAGAAGAAGCCAATATATTAGGCCGCAAAATCGTGGAGCTGGAAGTGGAGAACCGCGGGCTGAAGGCAGAGCTGGACGATATGCGTGGGGATGAGCTGTCTGGAGGCACGATGGACCCCTCGTCCAGAGAGCAGAGCGAGGCGCTGTCCGAACTTCGGCAGCAGCTGCAGTTGGTGGAGGACGAGGCCGAGCTTCTGCGCCGAAATCTGGCTGACGTGGAAGAGGAGAATAAGAAGATGACCAGCGAGCTCAACAAGCTCAAATACAAGGCCGGGTCACACGAGGGATCGCGCTTTAGCGATGGAGTGAAATTCGAAGCCCTGCAGGAAGAGCTAAAAGTGGCTAGGCTGCAGATCAACGAGCTGAGCGGGAAAGTGATGCAGCTGCAGTATGAAAACCGTGTGCTGCTGTCCAACATGCAGCGCTACGATCTGGCCTCGCATCTCGGCATCCGCAGCAGCCCGAGAGACAGCGACGCAGAGAGCGACTGCGGCCGCAGGGAAAGCGACGACGACTGCTCTCGCCTCACGCCGCATCGCAAACGCGAGGGTCCCGTCGGCGGAGAAAGCGACTCCGACGAAGTCCTCAACATCCGGTGCCTGACTCCCACTCGCTCCCTTTACACCCCAGAGGGACGCTTTTTATCGAGAGGTTTCAAAGACCGCCAGCAGATGATTGATATCCGCATGGAGGCGGAGAGGTTGAGCAGGACCATCGACAGACTCATCGCTGATACCAGCACCATCATCGCGGAGGCTCGTGTTTACGCCACCAACGGAGAGCTGTTTGGAAGAATGGATGAGGATAACGAGGGCAGTCGGATACGAGAGCACGAGCTGCTTTACCGCATCATTGCTCAGATGAAAGCCTTCAGGAAGGAGCTGCAGAACTTCATTGACCGCCTGGACGTCCCAAAACCAGAAGAACGAGAAACCGAAGAGCCTTTGTCTGTAAGTGATTTATGCAAGTCGGTTTAAAGGAATATTTGGCCTTAAATTAACATTCAATCATTATTTAATAATGATTATCATGTCATTCTGGCCCTGAATGCCATTATTTTCAACAAAGGACATATTTTGAATAATAATACTGCATGTTTATTCTCATCGCATTGCAATCTGACTAACTTCAGTGTTCATATTCATTCATTTTCAAGTACGTTTTTAAGTAGTTTATATTCACTGCAAATCTTTGCATTCTTTCATAAAATTAAATATAGCATAAGGTTTGACCTTGATTATATTGTTTGCATGATGTTTGCAGATGTTATTGGCATTGAATATGGCATTTTGACTTAACAGCGCTGGTGGAGAACAGAATTGTTAGAAAATAATGGCTTCAGTTTTGGTCTGTTTGGGCAATCCTAAAAGGCTTGGTATCAAATGCATGATTAAATGACATTTGTTAACTCTTAACATAAATCTATAAATAAAAACAGCTGTTAAACTTCAGTTTGGGAACCAATTCTCACTATTAACTATGATTTTTACCTCAATAAGATCCTTATTAATAGTTAGTTGGGTAGTTGTTAAGGTACTTTGCTCTCAGATATGACACACGAACAGTCAAAAACACAGTCTTACACACTCTGATGAGATCAATTCAAAACAATACTACAATAAGTGTTGCTTGTGGTACTCCCCAAATGTGTTATTCCTCAATTTAATGTACTGTAGAGTACAGTACAGCCCCAGTATCCCGTCGTTGGTCTGGGACGGGCCAAAAAACCTCTTCAACATCACGGGCTATACTGACCCTGGCCAGCGGGGGGGAATCCTCTCGCATGCCCGATGTCCTCGTCTCAGTGTTCACAAACAAGATACTTGGTAATGTTGTGAATATAACACTGCTCTGTTAGTATTACCTGATGTAAACTATGGCAACAGTTTGGATGAAATGCAGTATTTATGCCATATATCCATTTCAAAAGCACACAATACTGTATGTGGGATATTGATTGAAAAAGACTGGATATGATTCACAGTTACTTTTACTAGCGGCCTGACCAAAAAACAACAACAACAACACATTACAACGTCATAGTGCACATAATTATTTTTATTTTCTATTTCACAAAGGCGAAAATAAAAATTTGAATGGTAAAAACTACAACGTAAACATTACAATTCATGGCAAATTGATAAAAATGTAATAGAAATGTGTAGAAAATATGCTTGAAAGTTTAGGACAACCAAATCAACCATTTTGCATTTACTGTAATGATTTATACAATGAACTAATGACTTGAGGTTATGAGTGGTCAGACTATAGCACAGAGAGACATATATAATACATCTTGAGCACCGGATAATGTAGAAAACCACAGTCAAATGTATACATAATCAGTTGCATGAATGTACCAAAGCAATCGTAACTGGTTCAAAAGAACGAGAAACGTTTTATGATGTGCACAAGATGATGTGGAGGTAGTTTTGATCATTTCATTTCTGATCTGAGAAACGCACCAAAGCCATTGAGAAACACTGTAAGCTGACTTTGGCCCGTTATCCATCGACGGTTCTGATTGGTGTGTGATAAATGTTGTTTACACTTGGGTAATAGTGTGCTAACTGAGCTCAAACTGTGCAGACTTGAGTGAAGAATATTGAATGCTAGTGATTTCTATATGAGCACATGGTGTAAGCGCTGAGATATGAAGGATTTGAGTTATGCATTAACAGTTCACCAAATCTGACTCATGTGTTATTGCAGGGAATAGTGTTTATAGTTCAGCAAAATGGGTGTGCTTTTTGAAAAATGGCGTTATGGTTTAGAAATTTGAGTTCAAAAGCCTGCTTATAGTGTTTTAGCAATCGAGAAAAACTGTAATATCGATGGTTGAGAACCTAGTGACATTTCACCAACTTTACAGGAGAGCCAAAACAAAAGTTTGATCTGACTTTGTACAGATTTCAATCGTTTAACGCAAATGTGTTCACTCGTGTACGTTTGCCTGTAGAAAGAGCTCATTATGAGCTTTCATTTGATGTATATATCTCCATTTCACCAAAAACATCACTTACTCGATATGTGCTTTAAAACAGTCAGTATGCATGCTAATACGTGACTAGTTAATAGTGAGAATTGGTCCCTAAATTAAAGTGTTACCAAAACAGCATATGGGTTTGAGTAAATATGGCAAACTGTAATTCTGGGTTGGGCTTTTCCTTTAATTTCGTTTGGTTTGTTGATTGTATAAATGTGATATTTTGTCATCTTGAACATATGAAATTAATATTTCTCTCTCTCTCTTATATTTCCTCCTCCATTTTTATATCAACCCAGATGTTTCAACCTATTATTTTGCTTATTCTCATCCTTGTCTTATTTTCATCTTTATCGTATGCCACTATTTTCAAACTAGTCTTTCTTTTCACCTTTTCTTTTGTTCTGTAGCGTTCATTTTTATACTTCAGTTTTTGTTTTTTTTTTTTTTTCTTAATTTATCGATGATTGATATCCGCATGGGCGGAGAGGTTGAGCAGGACCATCGACAGGCTCATCGCTGATACCAGCACCATCATCGCGGAGGCTCGTGTTTACGCCACCAACGGAGAGCTGTTTGGAAGAATGGATGAGGATAACGAGGGCGGTCGGATACGAGAGCACGAGCTGCTTTACCGCATCATTGCTCAGATGAAAGCCTTCAGGAAGGAGCTGCAGAACTTCATTGACCGCCTGGACGTCCCAAAACCAGAAGAACGAGAAACCGAAGAGCCTTTGTCCGTAAGTGACTTATGCAAGTCTGTTTAAAGGAATATTTGGCCTTAAATTAACATTCAATCATTATTTAATAATGATTATCATGTCATTCTGGCCCTGAATGCCATTATTTTCAACAAAGGACATATTTTGAATAATAAAATTACATGTTTATTCTCATCGCATTGCAATCTGACTAACTTCAGTGTTCATATTCATTCATTTTCAAGTACGTTTTTAAGTAGTTTATATTCACTGCAAATCTTTGCATTCTTTCATTAAATTAAATATAGCATAAGGTTTGACCTTGATTATATTGTTTGCAGATGTTATTGGCATTGAATATGGCATTTTGGCTTAACAGCGCTGGTGGAGAACAGAATTGTTAGAAGATAATGGCTTCAGTTTTGGTCTGTTTGGGCAATCCTAAAAGGCTTGAATAAATGAAATTTGTTAACTCTTAACATAAATCTATAAATAAAACCAGCAGTTAAACTTTAGTTTGGGAACCAATTCTCACTATTAACTATGATTTTTTTACCTCAATAAGATCCTTATTAATAGTTAGTTAGGTAGTTGTTAAGGTACTTTGCTCTCAGATATGACACACGAACAGTCAAAAACACAGTTTTACACACTGATGAGATCAATTCAAAACAATACTACAATAAGTGTTGCTTGTGGTACTCCTCAAATGTGTTATTCCTCAATTTAATGTACTGTAGAGTACAGTACAGCCCCAGTATCCCGTCGTTGGTCTGGGACAAGCCAAAAAACCTCTTCAACATCACGGGCTATACTGACCCTGGCCAGCGGGGGGGAATCCTCTCGCATGCCTGATGTCCTCGTCTCAGTGTTCACAAACAAGATACTTGGTAATGTTGTGAATATAACACTGCTCTCTTAGTATTACCTGATGTAAACTATGGCAACAGTTTGGATGAAATGCAGTATTTATGCCATATATCCATTTCAAAAGCACACAATACTGTATGTGGGATATTGATTGAAAAAGACTGGATATGATTCACAGTTACTTTTACTAGCGGTCTGACCAAAAACAAACAACAACAACACATTACAACGTCATAGTGCACATAATAATTTTTCTTTTCTATTTCACAAAGGCGAAAATAAAAATTAGAATGGTAAAAACTACAACGTAAACATTACAATTCATGGCAAATTGATAAAAATCTAATAGAAATGTGTAGAAAATATGCTTGAAAGTTTATGACAACCAAATCAACCATTTTGCATTTACTGTAATGACTTATACGATGAACTAATGACTTGAGGTTTTGATGGTAAGACTATAGCACAGAGAGAAATATATAATACATCTTGAGCAACATGACAATAGCAACGTATAATGTAGAAAACCACAGACAAATGTATACATAATCAGTTGCATGAATGTACCAAAGCAATCGTATAACTGGTTCAAAGAGCGAAAGCGTTTTATGATGCACAAGATGATGTGGAGGTAGTTTTAGAATTTAATTTCTGATCTGAGAAACGCCAAAGCCATTGAAAACACTGTAAGCTGACTTTGGCCCTTTATCCATCGATGGTTCTGATTGGTGTGTGATAAATGTTGTTTACACTTGGGTAATAGTGTGCTAACTGAGCTCAAACTGTGCAGACTTGAGTGAAGAATATTGACTGCTAGTGATTTCTATATGAGCACATGGTGTAAGTGCGATATGAAGGATTTGAGTTATGCATTAACAGTTCACCAAATCTGACTCATGTGTTATTGCAGGGAATAGTGTTTATAGTTCAGCAAAATGGGTGTGCTTTTTGAAAAATGGCGTTATGGTTTAGAAATTTGAGTTCAAAAGCCTGCTTATAGTGTTTTAGCAATCGAGAAAAACTGTAATATCGATGGTTGAGAACCTAGTGACATTTCACCAACTTTACAGGAGAGCCAAAACAAAGTTTGATCTGACTTTGTACAGATTTCAATCGTTTAACACAAATGTGTTCACTGTCTCATTATGAGCTTTCTAAATTTGATATTTTGTAATCTTGGAACATATGTAATGAATATTTCTCTCTTCCTCTCTCTCTCTTATATTTCTTCCTCCATTTTGACATCAACCCAGATGTTTCAACCTATTATTTTGCTTATTCTCATCCTTGTCTTATTTTCATCGTTATCGTATGCCACTATTTTCAAACTAGTCTTTCTTTTCACTCTTTTCTTTGTTCTGTAAACTTTCATTTTTAATTTATACTTCAGTTTTGTAGCTTTTTTTCTTAATTTATCATATTGATTTTGGACATTAAGGTTATGCACGGTACAGCAAGCGATCATCATTTCAGACACCGAATACAGTCCCTCCACCAAACACAAGCTTCTGTTGAAGTACAGCGATGACGATTGCACTGATTGCATTTGTTTGGTGAGTATTTTTGTGTATTTCATTAACGTGCTACAATTAATACGGTTTAAATCAAGCTTTTGCATTCAGTCCTAATCTGAATATTTTATACAGAACATGAAAAGTTCTTTGCTCAAACATTTTATTGACTGTAAAACATGTTTTGCAAACAATAATAACATTTGTGCATTGTACATTTGTAAAATAAACGGTGTTATTGATTTCTGCTGCATGTTCTCCCTGTTCCCCTCAAGAACCCAGTTGGCCATATGGTTATTTGGAGATTTAAAAAGTTCTTGATTTTACATTTTAGGTGATAATCTGTTAACAGAGACAGTGAAGCTCTTCTCTGACGCTCCAGTGCTTAGAGGATTTTCTAAAGAACCATATAACCATCTGCCATCAGGATGAAAAACCCATTTAAAACCTTTTGCACTTTCAAATTAAAGAACGTGTGATATGTATGCATCAGGTTTTGTTTTAAAGGTTGATGCTATGTTCACACTTTGTGTCTTTTTTTTAAGCTTCCGGCGTCTGTTTTACATTATAATCCTATGGAGTAAACCGTGTTTTCAAGTCCTGAGTGCTTTTTAAAACGCCACCGCCGGCGTCTTTTTCTGCAGCTCGGAGCGTCTTTTCAAGTTGAAAATAGTTGAACTTTTCTGAAAAAACAAGCGCCAAGCGCTTTTGACTTCTGACCAATGACAAGCGAGTGGCGAGTCTTTTCCATAACAAGAGAAAAAAGTATAAGATAGCCGGTAGACAGATAGTACTAGATTCGGAGCACAAGGTGTTGTATGAAACCGTGCATCATCTAACCGGAGCTTCTGGACTCAATTGTTGGAAGCACCACACAGTTTCCATCCCTGTATAATGTCGTGCTCCTGCAAAAGTCGTTGTGAACCGTCATTATCCTCCCCGTTAACATTTCTGCAGCACACCGCGCTAGGCTATCTTTGCAGCTGTTGTAATAGCAAAAAAAGACGCCTTCGGCTGCTATTTCCAACCAAAACACTGCCAACTTTTATTTTACTAAAAAAGTGCTCTTATCAACTTTTTCTGGTCAGAAAAGACGTCAAGTGTGAACACCTTTACACTGAAACCTGTGAATATTGGCAGCTGTTTTATTTTCTTCTTTTGTACTCTGTAAAAATGAACACTAGTTTGCGCACTACTGCAAAATGTGACTGTCTTCGTTGAGATGTTAGTTGTTTTGGTTCTCATAGTTATTGTCAGACACGAGTGAATGGAGTGCATGAGTATTTTAAACTGTAGAAATCTAGTGAAAAGTGTCAAATACACTCTTAAAGGTGGATATGTGCAGTTTTTATTCTTAGGATCTTTTCTACCTTGGAATTTAACTTCGTTAGTGTGACCTAATCATGTGATAGCCATACTGAATATTTTGTGACTTGTTGATAAACCAGCATTTTGGTGTTAAAATGTTCTCCTATGCAGCTTATGACAACTGTAAGTAAGCCATCATAGTCTAATCGTCTGGAGAGTTATCATATTTGCATGTAGCGCTATGAACATGCCCTCGTTTGTTTTGAGCGGCCCTCGAATCTGACTCTCTGGTTGGTGGAGTAGTAATTGTTGATGGGAGCATATAAGCTGTTTTATTTGACTAACAATCCTGTTCGGTGGTGCCAGTGATGCAGAAATGACACTTCACATTTATATATTTATATTTACATATTTTTTTATATTTATTTGACAGTTTTTTCCTAAACATCCAAAACCGTGAATAGGCCACATTTTAAAATGAAGCAGTTGATCGCCACCGTGTGTTAATGAACTTGGCTAAAATGCTGCTTGTTAATTCTGATTAGAAATAAATGTACAAATATATTAAACATGGAGTTCTTATTCTCGGCTTTTCTCAGCTTTGTGCAAAACACAACACAGTTCTCTATGACAGGAATTAATATTATGGCAAAGGTGTTTGCAAATGTTTGCTTTTGAGATGCGTTTGTGATATTTTGAATGCAGTGCTTCATTTTGCAACAGATGTGAGATATTTTGCATTTTGTGTGCAATTCCTGGATTTGTGTGTAAATTTAAAAAAAAGAGCCAACGATTTGAAAATGTGTGTTTTTGCAGTTGAGAAAAACTGTAATGCTCTAATAACTGCTAGTTGTCATGTTGCAAAGTTACTTTCTGTTAGTAGAAAACCTAAGCGGACTATCAAAATAAAGTGTTTTCTCATTTGTACGATTGTTTTATTACTAGTACCATACATTATGGTCATTTTAAAGATTTTTTTAACACACCATAGCCTACTCCCTGCTAATAAAAACAATAGAAGCCCAATAGAAACCATCACAGAAATCCCAATGGTTTCCATTAAAATACCATTATGAACCATTGGCTTTTTCCAGTAGAACCAGTACAAAATTCATTTTTGTAGTGTGTTTTGGGTATTTTTCCAATAGGATTTAACATCAGACCAATATAATCCATCACATACCAGTAGACACCATTATAGTTTCCATTAAAACCAATACAATTCCCATTAAATCCATTACATTTTCTATTGTGTTTTCAGCAGGGCTGTAAACCATAAAATCACTCTTAAAGTGTCAATGCATAAGTTAAAGTTGAAGTTTCCATGTGCATAGGACACTGAACGACCAACCGATCTCATGAAAGTGCATATAAATAGTACACCAAATAAAAACAAAACTCGTGGTATTGATATGCAATAATGGACTTTGGCGTGTATATTAGGGTTGTGGAGATGTGTATCATAAGCACGTGAAAACTGCGTCTCATGTGCACACAAGATCATTTTTTGCATATCAATACCACGAGTTTGTTTTTATTTGGTGTACTATTTATGAGCCCGGGCTCCACAACGACTCGCGTGCAACAGACAGGCCTAGTGACAGAGGTAAAAATACACGTGAACTCTTACATCGGGGAGCTCAGAGTATTTTGGGCTGTTGACTCGGAGTCTATCGGTGTCGTTTTCAGTCTGAAGCAGAGGAAGCTAATGGACAACTTCATTCTGCAGTTCACTAGATTAGTTAATTAAGGATAAAATAGTGTAGACTGAGAATTTATAACCAAAAGGATGTAGTTGATAGCGCGCCAGAGAATGACAGGTTGACCTTTATTGACATGGAAGCAACAAATGCGCGCGGCGCAGAGAGCAGAGATGGCTGGCATCGCATAATAATAATAATAATACTAAGTGTGTGTTATAAAGGGGCTGCACAGAGTTAAAAAGAGGCTGTGTGACTGAAAGATGTGGAATGCGTTCGGAAATGGATCGAGCGGGTGCGCGAGCAAGGCGCAAGGCTGGGAGTTTGTCCCGTGCTCGCGTCTGGAGAGGGCCGGGAAGAAGCTCCAGAGTCCCGCCAGGGTTCGGTCTTTCCCGAGCAGCCTTCTGGAGCTGCCACCTGGACCTTCTGCATCCGATGCGAATGGAGGACAGACTCCCAATCTGGAGCTACAGAGTCCGCACACGCGCACAAAAAAGAAGCTCGAGGGGTTAAAGAAACGCTTCGATCAGGAGAAGGAGGAGTGGAGAATGGAGAAGGAATTGCTTTTGAGACAAGTTGCTGATATACAAGTACAAACGGATGCATGCATGCGACATGACAACGGTGTGCATGCAATGAAATGCCGACGCCTTCTCTCTTATTCCGCGTTGTATTTGCAGGCTGGAGAGAACAGGAGGATATTGTTGGATCTGAGGAGTGTTTTGGAGGAGGTGCAGTCGGGGGTGAAGCGCGAGGAGAGTAAACGCTGTGAGCTGGAGCTGCAGTACATGAAGGATCGATGCGCGTGGGAACTAGAGCGATCAGAGCTGAAAAGTCGCATTACACAGGTATGAAAATGCACGTCTTTTCATGACATTGATAGTGGTTTTACACCCGTGAGTGTTTCTCAGGGTGGGTTTATCTGTGAAAGTCCGTTTCTGTACGCATGTGTTGACTAAAACGGTGATTTCCTAGGGTAAAAGATTGTTAATTGAACACAGACTATATAGCGAGGCATGTTGGCACACTATGTGGGGTAAGTTGTCACAATGTGAACTTGATTTGAATTGATTTAAGTTAAAATAACTTATGCGCATGCAGTAGAGCTATTGAATGAAGGTTAAAAATCTACTGCATGTATTATACAACATTTAATGTATTGCAGGGAAAAAAATAACTATTATGAAACAAACCAATTCAGAAAATTTTTAGTTTTGGCCGACAGAAACACAAATAACATGTCAACAAAATAACAGCACATAACAAAATACATATTTGTGGAAAAAACTTGTTTTTGTTTAAAAATGTAAATGCTAAAAAGGATTGATATAGTGCACACAGATGATGCATGCCTTAATTATTTGTTGGTTTTCAAATGCTTGTCATTAAGCATAACTCAGATTGCATAGGCTTTGTGTAACACAAACACTATCAAGTGCAAATATATCCTGTCAACAGCAGCTTTGTGGGTAAGCAGCCACACAAGACCAGCTATTAGATGATATCTACAAAGGAAAAGTCATTTGACATTTCACGGTAAGATGTTGTAGGACTATGTGGTGCTTTGTCCCGTGCATTTCTGTTTATGACATCCTTATAAAGACACAGTCCAGATGGTCTTGTGTTCACTATTCACAGTGAAGAAGATTAGGGTTGTAAGTGTGAACGAGGGACTCTTCTAATACAGTAGCACATGAGATGAAGAGCAGAGCAGCTTTGAATGGTTGTGTGATGCTGTATCTTGTGATGAACTGCACCTCAGGACATATATTAGACACAGACGAGACTCCGTCATGCTGTGGTCCAAGTTAAACACACTACAGAAACACAGCCTTATAATGGTGTGCTGCTGTTTAGTGCAGACTTCAGCGCAACTGCACTTGTTTGAATTCAGAAAACAATTTGGGTTTAGCCGCACAAATCCACACAAAGTAGTAGTTAGTGCAGAGAACAGAATTCAGGGAGGGGTCAAACTAAACAGTAAAAACGTGTTTTCTTTGCCGTCCACATCCTACCACAGTGCACATACTTTTATCCCAGTGGATTTAACTCTAGGCATGCACAGCAGGGTATGTGAGAGCATATTTTTGATCTTTAAAACAGCGATGAGTTCCTCCAGGGCCCCAGCCTTAGGAATGTGAGATGCTAAAGGATTGGTCTTGCTGTCTATTAATAGAGAGCTGTTTTTGAGACATTGTTACCCAGACACAGAGCGCACAGCAACCGCGGTCATTGTATTTTACTCTTAAAACTACAGAAGCAACTGATCACTGTCAACTCTGGTTACATCACATGTCCTCTGCTTGTAAACACACGCTGCTAGCGCACCCAGGAGAACGCATAGGTTTGATGACGGCGTGCCAGCACATTCTAGTGCTATAAGAGCGCACTGTTTATACAAACCCTGCTTCACTCTGCTATGAGAAGCATAAATAAGATTCACCTATTTTTGTCTCGGCGGTTGCACAGATAGTGGCTCATGCAGGTTCAAGACTTTAAAACATCTCAACTGAGTTCTCAGCTATTTTAAGATGTCCGATTTTGTTGGGCTTAGCAGAATAGTGGCATATTTATATACACTACCATTCAAAATGATATTTTTTTTATGTTCTTAAAATAGTTCTTATGCTCGGCAAGGCTGCATTTGTTTGATTCAAAATACAGTAAAAGCAGTAATATTGAGAAATATTATTACAATTTAAAAACGTTTTCTATGTGAATGTACTGTAAACTGTAATTTATTTCTGTGATGCTCAGCTGTATTTCCAGCATCATTACTGCAGTCTTCAGTGTCACATGATCTTCAGAAATCATAATAATATACTGATTTACTGCTCAAGAAAAAATTATCATTATTATCAATGTTGGAAACAGTCGTGCACTTTCATGTTTTTGTTAAAATTGTAATACATTTTATTTTCAGGATTCTTTGATGAATAGAAAGACCAAAAGAACAGCATTTATTTGAAATAGAAAGCTTTTGAAACATTATAAACGCCTTTACTCTCACTTTTGACTTATTTAATGGTTCCTAGCTAAATGTATTCTTAAAAAAAACGTATGAATAGCATTAAAATGTTTATAAAACACAACAAGCTAAATTATTGCATTCATGCAGACTATAGGTCTCAATGTCAGCTGCAGAGTTCAATCAAGCTCAGTGACAAATATGGATTTAGTGTCTGCTGTCTAGTGAGCTCTCTTTCCAGGATCATCGGGAGGTCAGCATACCGACGTGGCCTCTCCATTACATACAAAACTCTCGGTGCTAGTCTGAGCTGTTTGTGTGAGTAGGCTTAGACTGGGCATCCGATGAGGCCTTGGTGAGGACTCAAGGTCCATTTCATCTTGGTTTCCTCTTTCCTGTTCAAATGCTTGCTTTTCTCTGTACAACTGTCCTATACACCCATTTCCTATTTGGCGGTCAGCAAATCCCTGCCTCTCTTCCCCCACAGTTAGAAGCCCGGAGATGTAGTGTGGTGGTGGAGACAGTGAGGAGTCCAGAACTAGGGGATACTCTGAAACGGGAGAGAGCAGAACAAAAGAAGCTGCTGGCAGACACTCACAGTGCGGCCATGGACCTCCGCTGCAGGCTGGAGAACAGTGAGAAGGGCTGGGTGAAGGAGAAATCTGAGCTGCTGGAACGCTTTGAGGCTGAGAGGAAGGAGTGGGAGAACCAGCTCATGGACATGCAGCGGAGGATCGAGGAGGTGAGTCTGCAGATGTGCGCCACTCCCCACAGCTCAGCTGAGAGAACGGTATCTTCTTTCAAACTGACTCCCTAAGTACTCCTGTTTACTTCCATGCTAAATTAATGCTTTGCAAGTAAGCCTTGATGGATAATGTTAACACCTAAAATTGGAAGTGGCGAAGTCACGTTATATAAACCTTGGAATTGCAAGTGACTGCCAAAGGAAGTTTAGCCCGGTGGTGACTGGCAATCATCAGACAGAAGCTCAGAGCTCCAAGCTAATCGTGGGGAAAGACCAAACACGTATGCATTTGGCAGAAGTTTTATCAAAGTGCATTTGAGCTATGCATCTTTATCAGTATGGACAATCCTTCAAAATCAAACCAAGAACCGAGGTGTTGCTAGTGCTCTATTCTCTACCATTTCAGCTGCATTTCTTAGGTCTAGTTACAGACCTTTGCATAAACTAATGACGAGTTCACACTGCACCGATTTTCACTGGCCAACAGGTTTTGCAAAATCGCTGACAAATGCCTAAAATCGGAAGCAAATCGGTGCTCGTTCATGCGAATGACAATCACCCAGGGTGAATTATCAAAGATGCGATCTGAGAGAATCGCTGATACCCGTTAAATATTTGGCAGGCTAAATATCTGGAGCTGTCAGTGATTCCAAATCCTGCTGTGTAAAATGAGTTCAGCGATGACCAACAGCCAATGTAAGATACAGAGCAGCAAGAAGTTCAGCTATAGACCACAATATCACAATAACAATTTCCTCCTCCAGAATCTTCTTTTATCTTTTTGCCCTTTCGCTGCACATCAGTGCACAAACTATTTGTATCGCGAACGTCTTAATAATAACATTTCCAGTCTTGTGCGGGAACATTGATCTCACATGTGAGCTTGCGTTATTTCATTATCTTAAGTGCCTTAGGGAGTTGTTAAACGGACCAGACAGAGTTGTCGGCGATTCTTCCTATTGTAAAGTCATGCAGTGTATAACTCCATCACCGATCCATCGTGCAATGTGACTGAATTCTACCCCAGATAGTCGTGCAGAGTGAAAACAACGAATGATTTTGAAAACCATGCAGTGTGAACCTTTTCCATCCATTCCTTTCCATCCAAGTCTGTCAAAGTGTAATCCCATAGAGCTTGATTTCCAAATGCTTAGCTCTAGACCAGGGTTCCTCTAATTCTCCCACTGGCAGGCAGAGTTTAGCTCAAACCCTGGTCAAACCTTTAATTTTAGTAACTAGTAACTCTGAACACCTTGATTAGCTTGCTCACGTGTCTTTGATTAGGCCTGGAGCTAAACTCAACAAAGTAATGGCCCTCTTGGGCTGCATTGAGGGACTGAACCATGACTTCGATTTTTGGTATGTGGTTACATATGCATTTTGGCAGACACTTTTATCCAAAGCAACTTACTTTCATATTCATGGTATATATTTTAATTTCTTGCATTATCTGGGAATTGAACCCACAGTATTGGCATTGGGAGGTCATGCTGTGTCGAAACCTGCTCCTGTAGGGCCACGGTACTGCAGAGTTTTGCTTTAATCCTAATTAAACACACCTGAACCAAATAATCAAGGTCTTCAGTCTAATTAGAAACATCCAGGCAAGTGTGCTGGAGCTAAACTCTGCAGGTCCCTCCATGAGCAGAATTAAACAACCCTGCTCTTGGTAAGTGACAAGAGTTTTGGTAGATGTACCAAGGACTGCATAATTGTTTTGTCTTTCTAGTTGTACAATGAAGTGAAGGCCCACCGTATGGGAAGCTCTCAGAAATCACTTACTGATGGACAAAATGCACTAAGGCTCAGCTCATGTTCTGCCAGCACTTTGTCGAGTGCTGTAACCTATCCCTCAGACGTCCATATCAATGAGTACTCTGAGGCTCTAACCCAGCAAAGCAATGCCAGCATCGACTCCCAACCTAGTCAACTCAGTCACAACACGAGTGAATCCAGCGACCAGTGCAACAGCGATCAAAGCGAACTATTAAATCAGCAAGATGCTGCTGAACAACAGGCCATTAACACTGCAGAGCTGGAAGAAATCCTGGAAAGCTGTTTGGAAAAGAAAATGGGCAATAAGTCCTGCTTCATTGGACAAGATGACCTCCTTAACCCTTTCAAAAGATTTCAGAGCATGGAAATAAGCTGTGGAAGTGGCAAGAAGAAGAACAATACTGACCTTAATGCGGTGAGACTTTGTTGTTCTCTCAGGATTTACTATTATAGGGTACAACGGGGCTATAGGTGCCCCTGGGTAAAAGCCACCTTTGATATTATTTTCATCTAAACCACTAGATGGAACAAAAACATGGAGTAGCACTTTCCAAAACATTCGCTTTTCAAGATGCACGTGTATATTTGTCTCGCATGCAGCAGTGCAAAGAATAACTAAAACGACATTTTGGGCTTACTTTTAGTCATTATTTGGGTAGCACACATATTCTGAATGCCTTCGACAGAATTCAAATGAGCCATTTTAATCTAGATTAATCTAGATTAATTCCAAAATTAATCTAGATTAATCTAGATTAAAAAAATTAATCTATGCCCACCTCTAGTTTAAAAGTATCGTATTTGGGGTAAAATGCGCCCCTGCTGTTGGGGCTGAAGGCGCTGTGATTAACATGATAATTAATAGATGGCTGACTTTTCCATTTGTTGACATGACATGGTTAGATTCAGATGGTAAATAATATTATGTTGGGTGTCCATATTAGAGATAATCACCATGTTTAGAATGAAACCATCATATTTTAAAACATGATATTAATCATATCATATAAAATATATTTTTTGTTACTACTGTAAATGTATATTAAATTATTATTGGATCTCCTTCAATGCTTTCAGAATATTTACTTATTAAAATTATTTTGTTTCTGTATTTAAACATTTAATTTGTATATTAGCATATTTTAATGACAATATATTTATTGTATATACAGTACTTTTATTTTCAGACAAGTATTAACTTAGACATTATTAAAAAAAACATTATTTTAGCTGAAGTATTTGTATCAATGCCGTGTGTGGGGTAAAAGGCCCCCCTTACCACCTAATACATTTATAAGATTTTTAAACAAAATAAACAACTTGAATGATTTATTTTCACACATAATCTATTGCTTAATTAATGTTCGATACAACTGCAATTTTACATTTTAGGCGCAGTGAATCCTATAGTACATTTTTTCTTAAGGCGGCCTTTAGCCCTGTTGTATCCTACTCTTGCTATACATTTCTTGCCAAACCTCATGAACTATTCCTTAATGGAAGCACAAAACCTAGGGAGCTGTAAATCCACTGTAAATTTAATTATCATCCATTATATTCCATGTTAGGATGCTGCTATGTGGGGCTAGAGATGTGCCATATATTATTGTGTGATCTGAGGTCTAAAGTTTGCATCTAAGTCCTCTTATTCATCAACGTCTTGTAGGCACTTAAGGAAATTGCTCGTGTGAGTGAAGAACTCTGTAGCTACCAGGATGAAACAAGGAAGTGGCCTGATATTAAGAGGTAAACCTGGCTGCAAACAGGTGCTGCATGCATCACAAATAAATCAGATAAGTGCTTTATAAAGACTTCACTTTGTTTGGGTTTCCTTCTTAGGGGCCGCAGTGAGCCAACGTTTTTTCCAAGAGAGGCTGAGTTGGTGGAGAGGCTAAAGGACAATTTGGAAATGGAGGACACAGTTTTGTACTTGAAAAACATGAGTGAAGACCTTAAATCCCTCGATGAACAATACTGGACGAATTTGGAAGGTTGTAACATGGAATCGCAGAAAAGTGAGGCTAAGCCACAAAACAACATAAGACAACAAGCCCCACCCATACCAGCCCGTAGTACATCTTGGTACCTAAGCAGTCCTTCAGTTTCAGAAATAGAGTCCAGTGGTACAGAGCAAGGGTGTCAATGGCCAGGAACCCACCCAGACAGAAAGTACACCAGCCCCGCAATTGTACGAAAATTTGAAGCAATGCTTCAAGAAAATGAGGGGAAAGTTCTGACAGACTCTGGGAATGTAGCCTGTACCGTGCCTGTTGATTCAAAGTGCAATATCAGCTGCTCCCAGATCCGCTGGTCCTGCGATGAATGTAGTTTTGGCAGCAACAAGTCATCCAGATATGTACCTGTTAAGAGATGTCTCTCAAATGTGGACATTGCAGCTGTAGCCTCAGATCGCAGTCTAAACCAAATAGATGAACATAACAAGGGTGCATATCATCCCATGAACATGCCTACAGATTCTGTTGCATCACTAGACTTTATTTTGCCATATCCCAGTGCTACAGCGTCTCCCAGAAATGTTAGTCTTGAGCAGAAAACAGCAGAGTTCAACCGTACGCTCTTCCAGGTAGGGATGGGCGTTCGGTGTGATTCGGACATTTCCATAAATGCTTCCACTGATTCTTCGCATAGTCTACCAGAGGTCATATCAAAGGACACACTTATAAGCAGTCCTTCGAGGCACGTTGAAGACAATCCCAAGGATTTGCTCTCGGATCTTGTGGCACAGTGCCCAAAAGAGGAGGGAAGAAGGAAGGAAACAAAAGACCTTGTCACTAAGTCTTCATGTCTGCAGCAGGAACTTAGTCTGAAGCAAGACAGTGAAGTTAAGCCTTTACAGACTTCACCAATTTCAGTTGACCAGCTTGTCCCAGGTGTTGGAGAAAAACGCTTTGAACTGAGTGCAAGTCCACCACAACTGCAAACCCAGTTGGAAAGGTCCAGCAAAGTTCTGAAAGTTGGTACAGACCAACAGCAAGCAGACAAAAAACCCAAACAGACAAAAAAGGACACGTGTTGCACCAGGTCTCGGATTCTAGATGAAAATCCATGGAAGCCCTCTACGCTAGCGGCCTATCCTCGTCCGATGGAGTCTAGGTCCAACTATGGAGCTATTGAGAGGATTCTCAAAAATTACGAGGATTTGGAGAGATCTCACGAGCAGCATCAGCAGTCACAGCCCACTCCAGGGAAGAAGGAAGACCTCGTGGACCTCTTGGAAATGTTGGATATGCAACATGAGCCCAGATCCAGTCAGAAACTAACACACACACCGCACCATCAGGTCATAGCCCACAAAGAGACACATGTAACAGTGCAGGTCAGTACTGCACACACTCCTGAACATAGACCCACGCCATTCAAGCCACAGAAGCACACACTTTCCCCCGAACTGCAAACATTCAAATACATGCTAAATGACTCAGCCGGAGAAGTGTATGAGGTGCAAGTGTAGATGACTGCGGTGTATTAAAGGGATCGTTCACCCAAACATGAAAACTCTGTCATCATTTACACATCCTCAAACCTGTATGAATTTCTTTCTTCTGTTGAACACAAAATAATATATTTTGAAGAATGCTGGTAAACAAACATTTGACGGTAGCCATTGACTTCCGTAGTATTTTCTTCCATACTATGGAAGTCAATGGCTACCGTCCAGTGGAGGATGAGTAAATGATGAAGATTGAAATTGTTGGGTGAACTATCACTTTAAAGCCCAAAGTAGCTATACTTTGTTTTTGTATTTGTTGATGTTGTGCACTTTACGCTTTCCCTCGCGTACACGTCAAAAGTGAAGTAAACTTTGGTCTTAAGTAGCATTTTATCCAAGACAAGAGGTCACTTTGTTCCCAATGCATTTGCTAAAATGTCTGAGAGCCTGTGTTGTACTGTGAATGTACACAAAGTGCTGGAGCACCTGCAAACTTCTTCAACTGTGAAATACAGGTAAAAATTGTTGGTGTATAGTAAAAATATTAAGAACACTAATTTTCATTAAACATTTTATTTTAGACTAATGTATAGGTTCATAGGTTGTCTCTATGAGTGCTGTACATTCTTACACACAGTAAATGGTGAATGTGTGTGATCAGAGATTTTTTCTCAGTGCTAAGTAACAGTAACATTAGACATTGCTTAGAAAGATTATACAAGTCTTTTCTCAAGTCTGGAAATATTTAGAATTTATTGTTAAAATACCTCGTTCCCACAAAACCATCCAAGCAACACAATTAAAATTCCTTAAGTTGAATTTCTGTCAGAAAGTATTGGCAGATTGCTTAAAGCGAGGAGCCCAGAAGCTTCTTTTTGTTGGATTCAGGCTTGAAATGAAAAGAATTAGTGGCACCAAAGTTTAATTTGCATCTTTCATGTCTAGTTCTTTAGAAAACCTCAATTAAGTTTTTTATAGGAGGCCAAGGTATGTGGTGTAATTACAGAAACATGTAGCGTGACCAGTAGTCTAGTGAAACTAGTCCTCTGCACGGACTGCCTGCTTGGTAAATTACACAACAAAATGACTTGAAAATGATTGTCAGGTGAGTCAGAAAAGCATTAGAGAGATTTAATCAGTTCTTTTATTTTCACTTAGTTCTAAAATGGAGAACATGTGCAGGAGACAAAAGTTCAGCCATTGCTTTAAGGCCAAAGTATACTTCACTTTGTACGCGTACGTGAGGGACAGCGTACAGTGCGCGTGATGCGAATTTCGTCATCAGAATAGTACGTGCGTACTGTACGCGCATCCCCGGATTTGTGGTCGCACAATAAACTCTCTTGCAGTAATTAGTTTATCCGCAAGGGGGAAGCGCTGCCGTGGGGTATCGATTCACAAGGTAGCCGAAGAAATACTGCATAAACATATGGCTTCACACACCTCCGGAATAAGCTTAGACACTGTCCGGCTTCCCAAACGGTAGCTTGCAGCAATACTTGGCTCTGCGATAGATCTTAACATGAAAGCACACCGAGCTAATGCACATTATTGTGCAGCTGTTGACAGGAATATTTAAATCCAGTGAGATTTCATAAAGATATTTGTCTCAACAGCAATGCAAAGAGTCCTCTGTAACTATCAAGAAGAGCTTTTCACGACCTGCATGTCCGGCAAAGAGACGTTTGCCCTCTCGTTGGGCTAACCGCTCGTCTGTCTTGTCTGCATCGACTCCCTCACCGCCACCAACAACAACAACAACACCACCCATAGTCTTCACCCAGAGACAAACACTCACCTACTCCACCTTTCACACAGAGACCGTCATCTAAATGGCCGTTAGATTACGTCCAATGCCTTTAAAGCTGTACATGTTGCCTGATTGCCTGTGTAAAGACCAACTATGACTGTCCAGTTTTGTTGTTTAGATTTAAATAACCATGAAATCAAACTGCCTTTTCATTCTTTCTTCTCAAAGACTGGTTTACTTGTGCATTTCATTTCTACCAATATGACTTGTTTTCTGTTTTCATAAACCAGTTTCACTCTGTCGTCATATTTTATAGCTGAAAATGTAGACCTGTTTTCTGTCAGCGTAACCTCATTTGTGTGTGAGGTCTGATGTCTGATTGAGAATATCTTGTACCAACTTTACCAAAACCATTGACTTGTGTTATTATTACAGATACGAACGGATTCTACGCTCAATTTACGTGCTTACCTGAGACATATCATTCAGACAATGCCTTTGCAGTCCTTTTTCTTGATAATATCACAAATGAATCTGTATTCAGCATTTATAGAATCAAATATTGACACTCATTTCTAGATGTAGATGCATTTTATTCATAATCTATTTGGTCTTTTATTTTTTTAAACTGGTGTTTTTTTTGCATTTAATTAAATGACTTCATTATTAAAGTAAATATCTTGCTTTGAAGCAGTATTTGTGATCTTAAGAATGAATGAAGAAACTGAAACCAGTAACCCCTGGCTGTAAAATGGTAAACATTTCACCTTATGTCTATGTGATACCATGAAATAACACAGCAAGACAAAACTCTACTACAACATCTATGATTTTGTAAACAAAGGTAGAAGGATATTTTGGACTAAACCTGCTTTTCTGCTAAACTTTTTCCCAATATGGCCCCTAAAGACGCCATTTTGAATACAATGTCCAAAATACAGTTAATTTCACATGCTGAATTTGCCTTGTACCTCACATTCCTGGATCTAAACCTCTATTTTAGTCAGCTATTGTAGACATTTAGACTCCAACCTTGCTGTCTTTAGTTACAGAATTAAGTCAGAAAATGTTTTCGCAGCTGCAGCATCCTGTCAGAAAACCTTAGCCGACATGCCAGGACAAAGATCACCTTCCCCAGGCGTAAATCAGCTCATCCTTGTCCACATTTATTCCGCTTCACTCAAACATCTTTCCCAACCGGAAGCCAGAGGCCCGACACAGATGTCTGCGACAAAGATGGAGCATCTGTCGACCGGTCACTGAGCAATCTGACATTTGATGACACTTGACGGTCAAAGAAAGGCGTCTGTTCCTGCACTCTTTTGGGACTAGACATGATTTTATAATGTACCATTGTTTCTGGTTATATAACATGTAAATAATACCTTGGCAGGGTATATATATAGTGTATATTTTATATTAGAGGTTCCTTAAAACCAGTGTTGGGAAGTAACTAGCTACTTGTAATGGAATTACGTAATTTAATTACAAAATAAATATAATTGTAATCAATTACAGTTACTGAGAAAAAAGGTTATATTTTAAGGTGTCCTTGTTACAGTTTAATTATACATTTAAGTACCGAGTAATATTAATTAACTACATGTACTTACGATATGGTTAGGGTTTGGTTTAGGTTTACTTGCATGTAATTATGCATAATTAATTGTAATTATAATAGTAAGTACATGTAATGTGTGTAACAAGGACACCTTAAAATAAAGTGTTACCAGAAAAAAAATATTACTGTAAATTACTGTTACTTATGAAAATGTTAAGAATTACAAATAGGGTTACATCTGAGTTTTATTCACACCCACATACATATTTATTTGATTTCTTTCATAAATTGCATTGACTTCTCTAAAATATGAGTCATATTTTTTCAGGAGTTTAGGACACATGCTTACTCAATAACTGTGTCCTATTTGGATTCATGTATTTGCTTTATTTTATAAGATTAACTTGTTTTTAACACTTGCCAGTGTTTCTTTCATAACTATGCAAAGCTTTGATTTCAAAAACATCATAGCTATTATGGGTTTAAACCTGTATTTAACCTCGGGATGATCTCAAAGTAAGTCTGATTTTGTGGTGGATGTGCTTTAAAATGTAATTATTATAATCTTAATTCAAGTGATGATGGATTTTGAAAGTTTGACAGTGTTGAGTACTATACTGTAAGGTTAACCTATGGTTTACATGTTTTAAAAATTATTAACAGTTAAAAACATTAGAAATGTAATCGGTTACAATACTTTAATAAATTAATTGAAAAGTTACACTACTTATTACTTTTTAAATAGGGTAACTTGTAATCTGTAACATATATCATTTCCAAAGTAACCTTCCCAACACTGTTTAAAACACTTATACATACATACATACATAGTAAGTAAATTAATTAATGACATTTTAAGTAGCCTAACTTGAACTAGCGACAATCTGTGGAGATACTAAACAGTTAGTCAATTTCAATATCTTAAAACGTGCTAACTTTTTAAACTAAACGCCAGCTTTTTTAAAGGTGTGTAAGGATAAAATGAAGTGTTTAATAATGACAGCTTACTCTTGCTATGCTTGTCTCAGATGATGAAGAACGTCTCAGGTTACGTATGTAACTATTGTTCCCCGAGTGGGGAACGAGACACTGCGTCCCCTAGGGGTCGCTATGGGGAATGCCGTCTGCGTGACCCGTGTATGAAGCATACATATAAAAACACCACCTATTGGCCGGCGACAGCCTATGATGTCACTACCGGTAGCGACCATAATATAAGGGGCGCCGGAGAATACATCATCCACTTCTTTGTCTGAAGCTTGCGTCCAAGCATGGCCCACAGCCTGGGGATGCAGTGTCTGGTTCCCCACTCGGGAACCATGGTTATCACGTAACCTGAGATGTTCCCCTTCATGGGAACTCGAACTGCGTCCCCAAGGGGTTGCTATGGGGGCGTTATACGCCACCACCATGCTGAGGGTGCAAGCCAATTTAAAAGGCGAGCACTAAGCCAACTCTACCAGGCTAAGGGAGTTCCCCTGGGACGGTTGATGGCTGTCAGTGACATTATCCCCTTCGGCCAAAAAACCCGAGCTGCATACCCTAAGCACTTACCTGCCAGGTGCCGGGATTACCGGACCCAGGGTAGAGCTCAAAATCTTGGAATCAGAGAAAGATTCCTTTAAGGGGATATGGCCAAGCACCTAGTGGTAGTAACTAGGTCCTGGCCAGTCACCCAGGGGCTACCGCTTGCTCTGCACGAGCTTGCTGAGGGAACTGTCTCAACAGACCCTTTGGTAGCGTTACACTTTTATTTTATTTATTTATTTTTTTCATTTTTTTTTAAACCCAAAATATTGGGGCAAAGGGACTGGGGCCCAAGGCACAAACCGGGGCTTGACCAGCTCAAATAAGGGCACGAAGCTCCGCGCGTAACCCTACCCTTACGGGATTTTAGAACTCATTTTAGAACTCATTCCTCAGAATGAGAGGGAACTCAGACGCTCAGAAGGGAGCGGCATGCTCATAGGTGACCCTCTAGGTGAGGGGAGCAATGCTAGCTCTACCGACAGCGAGCTCTGGGGAGCGGAAATCTCATTCCTCAGAATGAGAGGGAACTCAGACGCTCAGAAAGGAGCGGCATGCTCATAGATGACCCTCTATGGTGAGGGGAGCAGTGCTAGCTCTACCAATGAGAAGATATGGAGAGCAGGGAACTCATTCCTCCGAGTGAGGGAACTCAGATGCCCAGAAGGGAGTGGCATGCTCATAAGTGACACTCTATGGTGAGAGGAGCAAGGCTAGCTCGACCATACCAGGAGAGCGACCTATCACATAGCTCTGGGGAGCGGAGAACTCATCCCTCAGAACGAGAGGTAACTCAGACGCTCAGAAAGGAGCGGCATGCTCATAGATGACCCTCTATGGTGAGGGGAGCAATGCTAGCTCGACCAACAAGGAGAGCGACCTATCACAGAGCTCTGGGGGGCAGAGAAACTCAGATGCTCAGAATGGAGCGGCATGCTCATAGGTGACCCTCTAGGTGAGGGGAGCAGTGCTAGCTCTACCGACAGCGAGCTCTGAAGAGCGGAGAACTCATTCCTCAGAATGAGAGGGAACTCAGCTACCAATGAGGAGCTCTAGAAAGCGGAGAACTCATTCCTCAGAATGAGAGGAACTCAGGCATGCCCAAAAGGGAGCAGCATGCTCATAGGTGACCCTCTAGGTGAGGGGAGCACTGCTAGCTCTACCGACAACAAGCTCTGGAGAGCGGAGAACTCATTCCTCAGAATGAGAGGGAACTCAGACGCTCAGAAGGGAGCGGCATGCTCATAGGTGACCCTCTAGGTGATGGGAGCAATGCTAGCTCTACCGACAACGAGCTCTGGAGAGCGGAGAAATCATTCCTCAGAATGAGAGGGAACTCAGACGCTCAGAAGGGAGCGGCATGCTCATAGGTGACCCTCTAGGTGAGGGGAGCACTGCAAGCTCTACCGACAACAAGCTCTGGAGAGTGGAGAACTCATTCCTCAGAATGAGAGGGAACTCAGATGCTCAGAAGGGAGCGGCATTCTCATAGGTGACCCTCTGGGTGAGGGGAGCAATGCTAGCTCTACCTGGCGAGCTCTGGAGGCGGAGAACTCATTCCTCAGAATGAGAGGGAACTCAGGCAGCTCAGAAGGGAGCGGCATGCTCATAGGTGACCCTTAGGTGAGGGGGCAATGCTAGCTCTACCGACAACGAGCTCTGGAGGCGGAGAACTCATTCCTCAGAATGAGAGGAACTCACCTTTTTTTTATTTATTTTTGTCCTGGCTTAGCAGGAAATTTCCACCCAACCTCGGTCAGGTGGAGTTCTGTGGTTACAGGGAATTAGAGAGAATAAGAGGCTTGCCTCTCTCTCTGACCCACCCTCTCCCTCACTCTAGCCGCAGGCGGAGGGGCATGAGTCGCGAGACTAGCCTTCTGAGCCCATCTCTGATCCTCAGACCGAGATGGGCTAGGACCCCTGGTTGTTCGTGGCTCAGACCTGGACTTTATAGAACCTTATCCAGGTCTTTCAGCAGATCAGTCTGGTATGCCTTAGTGTGCAGCGACGGACGGTCTGACCTGCTGCTGCATATGCCCTGCCATTTAAGCAAGATTCAGGGGCTTAGATGGTAAGGAGGAGCCTTGAGAGATGTCTCGCCCACAGAGAGATAAGCTGGCTATCATCTCTTGCACAGTGGGCATCCCCTCATAGCCATTTTCACGCATCCCCCTCAATGTCAGCATAACTAGTATGCTGAAACCTATGAATACAAGAAAGAATAGCCTTTTCCACTCCTTCTCAACATCGAGATTTATGAAGAAAGGAAGGCTCGCTCGAGCTGGGGATTTATGGCCAGAAAGATTTATTTTTATGATCCATAACCTCCAATAACTCGTTCATATGCAGTGCAGGAGGATTGAGAGGGTTCAGTCTCAACTTCCTCACCCTCAAACATCTCCTGCTCTTCCTGGGCATAACTCAGCAGAGCACTAGCCGCTGAATCTGATGATGTCAGAAAGATCGCATCATCACAATCCAGCAGCTCACTCTCGTTCTCGGCCGACGCGCGTGAAAAGGGGCGGTCCCTCTCTAACTCATCGGCCATATCCAACTGCGAACCCCACGATTTCATTCGCCTCCGTACCTCGGCAGCGGTGGGTCCCGAATCGCGGGAAGCAGACAGCTGCCCCTCTTTCCTTGAAAAGAGGGACAGACGAGAGCGGAGCTCTCTCTTTTTCATTTTCCCCTGTTTTTATATGTATGCTTCATACACGGGTCATGCTGACGGCGTTCCCCATAGCGACCCCTAGGGGACGCAGTTCGAAGTTCCCATGAAGGGGAACTATTCGCGCGCGTCTGTTTGGCGCCAGAAAAAAATACGTGCGAAGTCTGTCCCGCGTGAAGGTGTAACCTAAAACCTTAAAGGTCTATAACCTATAAATATTATCTAATACGTAATTAAAACGGTCATTTCCGTAATGTCAACCAGGCTGTGATGTTCAACTGTATAGTATACATAATGAGAGACAAAACTGTAATCATAAATCACAATTACCACGTGTAGCCTAGTTTTCCCGATGAAAATGTCCTGCATCTTTACAAGATGTTGTGGAGAAATACATTTGTAGGATGTTAATTTGGGTCATCAGGTAAGGTCAGATAAGGTTACGTCTCAGCCCTTTACAAGCTCAGTATCCAATCACAGAAGATGGTGAGTAAAGCTATTTCTTTCCAGGATATTTTTTGAGAAAAACACACAAAGTCGACGTGGTGGAATGTTGATATTTTCATCTAAAACATTTACAAATTAATATCTAAAAGTTAAAGTTATGATCTTGTCAGTTTATTCAGAAAACAAAAAAACATTGGGACCTGATCACACTACACGTCCAAGTATCATCATATGGTTAATTGTTTGTAAAGTAAACTTCAACTTTAAAATGCACAAAAGTAACAACAGACAGATGCCATGACATTCAGGCTATAAAAACAGGTGTATGCCCATAAGATACCTTGATAAATTATTGGAATATCTTAGTTTAATACCTATACCATGACTTGTTTGTGGTCTTCATATCTGGAACACAGCATGCAATAGAGTACCATGATATTAACATCTTATACCATCAACAAACCAGATTTATAGTTATATATATTTTTATTTAATTTTAAATTAAATGTGCATAATATACTACCAGTCAAAAGATTTTGAACAGTAAGATTGTTCATGTTTTTTTAAAGAAGTTTGCTCACCAAGCCTGCATTTATTTGATACACAGTACAGCAAAAACTGTAATATTGTGATTTTACTATTTAAAATAACTGTTTTCTATTTTAATATATTTTAAACAAATTTATTTCTGTGATCAAAGCTGTATTTTCAGCATCATTACTCCAGTCTTCAGTGTCACGTGATCTTCAGAAATCATAATAATATGCTGATTTGCTACTCAAGAAACATTTATTAAGCATTCTTGCTGAACAAAAGTACTTTCTATAATTTATTCCCCCCCTCCAATATTCCAAATATACTGACTCCAAGCTTTTGAATGATATAGTGTATGCTAAAAAAGCTTTTTATTTAAGATAAATGCTGATCTTTGGATCTTTCTATTCATCAGAGTCCTTGAATAATGTACTCAACTGTTTTAAATATTGATAACAAAAAAAATTAAAATGTTTCTTGAAAAATGCGTCACCTCCACTAGCGACGCGTCCGCCATGTTGGTCAGGGCAAAACAATACGTCACCTCCACTAGCGACGCGTCCGCAATGTTGGTCAGGGCAAAACAATACGTCACCTCCACTAGCGACGCGTCCGCCATGTTGGTCCGGGCAAGACAATACGTCACCTCCACTAGCGACTCCACTAGCGTTTTCTGTGGGTTCTCCTCAGTGCGACAGAATGACAGTGACATGACAAGACACAGATAATAAAAATAATAATATACAATACACAAAATAGACAATGTGCAAAATAGCACAAACACAGTATACAAAATAGACAATTTAGTATGTTAGGTGGAAATTTGAGTATGTATTAAATAAATAAATAAATATATGATAGTGTGTTTCATGTTTATTGTTAAGTTTTCAACAATAAACATGAAATTATAACGCGGTTTTACAAAAAAAAAAAAAAATAAGGTCTGGGATAAACATAGCTTTACAATACTTTTACTCTACAATGCAAATCACACACCCATGCTGAAAATTCACATTAATAAAAATAAACAAATGTTCCAATCTTGATAGCCTATTTAAGCATATTTTTAATCTGCATCGCTATTTCATATGAAATAATAGAAACGTTCTATACAAACACAAATTTATTTTTTAATAACTGGTTTGACAACAATATTAAATTGTTTAGTCAGTTACTGTGCCACTGTGTGTTCTCTGCCTGTGCAGGGGGTGCATTGGGGAACAGCGCGCCCTTATGGTTATTTGAAGCATATCCTAGAAAAATAATTTGAATAAACACATCGCTATCTCTGGTGGGTATTTCGTCTGCTTTTACATATTTGTGATTTTCTTCAACACACTCAGTGAAAATAGCAGTAGCTTTATTCAGTAATGTGAGGCTACAGTAAGGCGGGATCTATATGTCAATACTTTGTTTCTCTCAGGACCGTTTTTAAAGTTACTCCGACTTCTCAAAACAGATCAGGTAACGTTTCTACTCGTATAACACATTAAAATACATGTAGAATACATAATACACTCTGTACTGTGTGCATGTGTCTCTGTACAGTTGCAGCAGCAGCATCATGAGTGTGTGCGGAGCTGCTCGGTGCCGGTGGATCCGGAGTCGCGGAGCCGTGAGGAGAATCCTCCAGCAGAACCGAGCCGTCTGCAGCCACAGGAGCGGATCTGCTGAGGGTATCAGGGAGAAGCTGCAGGCGTTCTCGGGAGGGTCCATCGAGCTACAGAAGCAGCAGGAGTCTGGCATCGCCGTGCTCACCGTCAACAACCCCGCGCGCATGAACGCCTTCTCAGGTGCTCGAGCTTACATTATGTTACGATTTAGTGCCACTAAATAAATCATCTAAGATTTCGAAATTAAAGTAATATTTCTAGAATAAAGTCTAAATACTACGAGAATAAAGTCGAAAGATTTCGAGTAGAGCTGCAGCTAATGATTATTTTTATTGTCGACTAATCGATTATTTTTTCAGATTAGTCAACTAATGTTACAAGAATAAAGTCGACATGTTTACGAGAATAAAGTCGACATGTTTACGAGAATAAAGTTTACATGTTTACGAGAATAAAGTAAAAAAAATTGAGAATAAAGTCAAAATCTTTTGAGACAAATTCGAAATATTATGAAAATAAAGTCGTAATATTTAGAGAATAAAGTTGCAATTATGAAAATAAAGTCGAAATATTAGAATAAAGTCGAAATATTAGAATAAAGTCGAAATATTAAGATAGTCAAAATATTACGATAAAGTCAAAATTTTTCGAGAATAAAGTCGAAATGTTACGAGAATAAAGTCGAAATATTACGAGAATAAAGTCCACGTTACGAGAATAAAGTCGAAATATTACGAGAATAAAGTCCACGTTACGAGAATAAAGTCCACATGTTACGAGAATAAAGTCCACATGTTACGAGAATAAAGTCGAAATATTACGATAAAGTCACAATTACGAGAATAAAGTTGAAATATTATGAGAATAAAGTCGAAATATGACGATAAATTCTAAATGTTTCGAGAATAAAGTTGCAATGTTACGATAAAGTCACAATTACGAGAATAAGGTTTAAATATTACGAGAATAAAGTCGAAATATTACGATAAATTCTAAATGTTTAGAGAATAAAGTCGAAATGTTACGAGAATAAAGTCGAAATGGTACGAGAATAAAGTCCACATGTTTCGAGAATAAAGTCGAAATGTTACGAGAATAAAGTCGACATGTTACAAGTTGAAATGTTACGAGAATAAAGTCGACATGTTTCGAGAATAAAGTCGAAATGTTTCGAGAATAAAGTCGAAATGTTTCGAGAATAAAGTTGAAATGTTTCGAGAATAAAGTCGAAATGTTTCGAGAATAAAGTCGAAATGATTCGAGAATAAAGTCGAAATGTTTCGAGAATAAAGTCGACATGTTACGAGAATAAAGTCGAAATATTACGAGAATAAAGTCGAAATGTTACGAGAATAAAGTCGAAATGTTATGAGAATAAAGTCGAAATGTATCGAGAATAAAGTTGAAATGTTTCGAGAATAAAGTCGAAATGTTACGAGAATAAAGTCGAAATGTTTCGAGAATAAAGTCGAAATGTTTCGAGAATAAAGTCGAAATGTTTCGAGAATAAAGTCGAAATGTTTCGAGAATAAAGTCGAAATGTTTCGAGAATAAAGTCGAAATGTTTCGAGAATAAAGTCGAAATGTTTCGAGAATAAAGTCGACATGTTTGGAGAATAAAGTCGACATGTTTCGAGAATAAAGTCGAAATGTTTTGAGAATAAAGTCGAAATGTTTCGAGAATAAAGTCGACATGTTTCGAGAATAAAGTCGACATGTTTCGAGAATAAAGTCGAAATGTTTCGAGAATAAAGTCGAAATGTTTCGAGAATAAAGTCGAAATGTTTCGAGAATAAAGTCGAAATGATTCGAGAATAAAGTCGAAATGTTTCGAGAATAAAGTCGAAATATTACGAGAATAAAGTCGACATGTTTCGAGAATAAAGTCGAAATGTTTCGATAATAATAATCACTTATTACTGAAAATGTTACGAGACATGTTACGAGATCCCTTATGACTGGTTTTGTGGTCCAGGGTCACATATGGGCCATTATGTGTACATGTTCTAATTTCAAATTTTGTGGTGAACATGAAAGTTGTGGAATAAAATGGCAGACTGTGCTGTCTTGCTAAGGGCTTCATACAAGTAACGTTGGTCAAATATTATTTATTAAATAATAGCAGTTTATACAAATAATATTTGAACACTTTTTGCATAATTTGACAAAATTACAGAATGATTGGATATGGCGCACAATAACAATAATTTGTTCACTAATAATATTTAACCTTCATTTTTTTTATGCATGATATATTTCATACTTTGTTAAAATGTTTAATTAGAAAAAATATTGTTTGTGAAAAACGATGGATATGGTGGAAATTACGCCATATTTTTACAGTCTATACATTTTAATCTGTGAAACTTGGTCTATGTTTATTTCATAGTAATTCACTTTTTATGAACTTAATTTTTTTGAGATTGATAGTCTGGATCTGGAGTTAAACAATAAAATTTAATCTGTACGTAAATCTGAAAAATTGAATGCATTTATGAAAAGCATGGTTTAAAAAAAGTTTCCAGTGCAGGTTTAATGCAACCTTCATATCTTCTTAAAATAAATGTCAATTTGTACATTTTAAAAAGGCACATAAAAGTGTCTGAAGTTTATTTGAGATGATGAGTTGTTCAGTTGCATTGGTGTGTTCTCCAGGCAGCATGATGCTTGAACTGGAGCAGCGGGTGTGTGACCTGGAGACCTGGACCGAAGGGAAAGCTGTGATTGTGCAGGGAGCTGCTGGAACCTTCTGCTCTGGATCCGATCTCAATGCAGTCAGAGCCATAGCAAACCCACATGTGAGAACGCCTGTTATCCCATTATGAGATAAAGTTACTTTTTCATTAACTATCTGTTGAGATAAAAATGTAATTGTAACCCGAGAACATACTCAGGCAAACTATATTATGCCCATCATTATAAGAGGACCACAGCGAGACTTGCAGGAACTTCTGTAGCATCCAAGAACATCACACTGAACAATACATGCACTGTTTCCAGTCGATATAATAACGTGTGTTGTGTTTTGTCAGGATGGCATGCAGATGTGTGAGTTCATGCAGAACACTCTCACAAGACTCCTCAGGTTGGTCTTTCTGAAGAAACGAGCAGATTAGAGCAATTAAGACACCAGGGGTCAATACTGTAAAAATACTTTTGAAGAAAGTTGAGAATCTTTGCCACAGCATGAAATTCAGGAGGTCCCTTCTTTAGAAAGATGCATGTTTCAAAGGCTAGTACGCTATTAATGTGACCGTGTCTAATTATCATTCTGATAATAAATGTGTAATTGTCAGTTGTTTTATTTTAGTTTTGTGTAAAGATGTCAGTCTGATTAGTCAAAATAGACACGTTCAAAACTGTGGCTGTAACTACTTCCATTAATTTATTGATTAAACAAGTGAAGCTTACCTTTCAAATGTAGCATTATACTATTCTACTATTATTATTCTCTCTCTCTCTCTCTCTCTCTCTCTCTCTCTCTCTATATATATATATATATATATATATATATATATATATATATATATATATATCTCTATATAATATATATATATATTTCATACATACATGCAGCTTACCTGCATGAGCGTTTAAAAAAAGAAGAAAAAAACATCCCCACAGTGGATTAGGGAGTTTGCACTTTGGTCGTACAGTCATTTTGAAGTGCATTGTGGGATTGAATTAGTGCATTCAGTAATTTCCACTATGATTTGCATTCCCACATGATTAAAAATATCGGATCCAAAAAGCAGGTGATGCCACAGAATAGTTCTTTAAAGAAGCTCACTTTTTCTGCTGTAATGAATGTAATGAAAGGTATTATTGATGTTATAAGTTCTTCATAGATGCCAATAAAGAACCTTTATATTTAGGAGTGCGTTACAAATTGATGTACACTAATGTAATGTACATAAGATCTGAGTTACAGTCTGTAGTGTGAAGAATATGATGATGCATGAAGGAAACACGATCATCGGTGCAGATCCACTGGTTTCTGCAGTGTTGTGTGGTGATGAATCCGAGCTAAACTCCTGTTTTTCCAGGTAGGCTGCCGCTCATCTCTGCAGCTCTGGTGGAGGGAAGAGCGCTGGGTGGAGGAGCAGAGCTCACCACTGCCTGCGACTTCAGGTTCAGGACACACCAGTTTTCACTTACTGAATTGTTTAAAGGAGTCATACAATTATTTTTTTATTACTTGCAGTCCATCCCAGGCAGAAAAAAGTCAATTTCCATAATGTACTTAAAGTGCTCTATTTTCACACATTAATTTTGTACTAAAATACTAAAAATGATTCTTTAGTACTTCTTAAGAACATCTAAGTGTACTCAACTGTGCTATTTTGAGACACCGTGAATATGAACTAAAATGCACTTGTAGCACACTTGAACCCACTAATGTACGAAAGATGGGTTCAAGTGTACTACAAGCGGTAACTAAATGCATTTTTAATACAGAGATCGTGTGTTAAAAGCACATTTTAGTTCATATTCACAACGTCTCAAAATAACACAGTTACGATTATCTTAAGAATTACTAAAGAATAATTTTTAGTATATTAAGCACAAAATTAGTGTGTGAAAATAGAGCACTTTAAGTACATTATGGAAGTGCGTTTTTTTGTCCACATGGACACATATAATGATTAAATAAAAATATTTTTTGCACCACAAACAGTCTGAGGTTTGAGGTTTGTTTTGTAATAAGGGGGGTTTGTATTCTGAAACTTACACTGAGTGTCATTTTATCTCAAAATATCAAAGAAAATTCCTGATGATATAACCCCCACTTTAAATAGTATTTTAATATCCTGTCACTTTATTTCCATGTCCAGGTTGATGACATCTGATGGTGTTATCCAGTTTGTCCATAAGCACATGGGTTTGGTACCTGGATGGGGAGGAGCTGCCAGACTAGTTCGTATTGTTGGCAGCCAGAATGCCCTGAAACTACTGAGCGGTGCTAGAAAAGTTGATCCAGACTTAGGCAAACAGATAGGACTGGTTGATGAGGTGCTCCACTGCTCCTCCGGCGAGGGAAATGCTCTGTCTCATGCCGAGCGGTGGCTGGGTCAGTTCATTAAGGGCCCGGCTCCAGTGATCCAGGCGCTGAAGAAGGTTGTCGTCTCAGGAAGAGAGCTTCCCTTGGACGAAGCCCTTCAAACTGAGAGAAGTGTGTTTGGGACAGTATGGGGCGGCCCGGCTAATCTCGAGGCTCTGGCTGTAAAACCGAAGCATAAGTGACTGAGATCATCATTGCATGACATTAAAACTGCTGAAGAACTTTACATTTTCAGATGAATAGAATAGTAAGTGAAAAGTTCCCGGATTGTTTTGCGGAGTTAATATAAACATGCACATATTGCGAAATTAATATCATCTGAATGTTGTATCTTGTCCTATGTTAATGCATTCATTGCCATAGTGTGCAATTTTGTCTTATTTCTGCATATAGCATAAACCTGAGGATAAAATAAAACAATGTTGTTTAAATAAAACCTATCAATCCAAGGTGAAGCAAACACGATGTTTGTTTTGCATTTGAAGGTGAGCATCACCATGTCTCATCATGAACTAAATGCATTGATACTTTCAGATCTCTTCTTTCCAGCAGTCCTACCAAGCTTTCATAACTGTGTAATTGTTCTTCGTATTCATATTTTCATATTCATATTTTTCATATTCAGTGAAGAACCAATAGCCTCATCTATATTGTGTGATGAGAAATTTGGGCCAGTCACTGTGGTAATAAGGTATTATTGTAAAGTATCTTGCTTACATTTCTTTACAAAATGAATAATAATAAAAAATTATGTGAATGGATTGAGCGAAAAACCTTAAAATGTACAACAACACTAGTGTCCTAGGATACGCCTCATTAAGTATTTCTATGAATGTACTATTCAGATACCCAGCTGGTTCTGGAAATGTTACTTTTTGGTTCCCAGAACGTTTCCAAAGCACACATTTTAAGGTGGGCTTTTGTTTAGCCAGTATGTTCTGTTTTGGTTTGCAGACTTTTCCATAATGTTTTCATAGCATTCACTAACGATCTTAACCTCTTAATCCAACTAGTCCACATTACAATGGTGAGTAAATAGAGCTAGTCACTGCACTTAAAGGGGTCCTATTATGCTTTTTCACTTTTTGAATTTTAGTCGTAGTATAGGGTGGCCATTTCCATAAGATCAAAAAGGAGGACACTTTGCGACATTTATTGAGGAAATAATTATTGCATAGGACTCTGGTGTACTCGCAACTACAATACAATTGTGTCCATCATATCGATGGTATCATGATCCAGTGATTCTGAAATAGCCTACTCTATTCATTGCCAGACAATTTGATCTACCATATATCTTGATGTAGAGCTGTGTGAAACAGTATTTGTATTTATTCAAGACATTGTGATGTCTGTTTCAAAAACTGACATAAACCTGTCTTGCAAAGTGCACAGCACCTGAAAACATAACATTTCCGGACTTCTGGAAATAATATAAATAAATAAATAAACAAATTATCTGGCACAGTGCCTTAAAACAACATTTCTGGACTTCTGGAAATAATATAAATACATAAATAAACAAATAATCTGGCTCAGTGCCTGAAAACATAACATTTCTGGACTTCTGGAAATAATAGAAATACACAAATAAAAAAATAATCTGGCTTAGTGCCTGAAAACATAACATTTCTGGACTTCTGGAAATAATAGAAATACATAAATTAACTAATAATCTGGCACAGTGCCTGAAAACATAAAAATAATAGAAATACATAAATAAACAAATCATCTGGCACAGTGCCAGAAAACATAACATTTCTGGACTTCTGGAAATAATAGAAATACATAAATAAACAAATCATCTGGCACAGTGCCAGAAAACATAACATTTCTGGACTTCTGGAAATAATATAAATACATAAATAAACAAATAATCTGACACAGTGCCTGAAAACATAACATTTCTGGACTTCTGGAAATAAAATAAATACATAAACAAATAATGAATGCGAAAAATAAATAAATACACATTTTCACAGATACACACCATAGAGGCGTTGTAATAATGTAGTTTATGTGAAAAACAATGCGATTTTCGAACCACCAAGCATAAGACCATGTTCATGGTCTTCAGGCTCTCAGATGACACTGCATCACTCATCGCCATGATTCTGTTATTGATATTACTAAATGGGCTCAGGAATACTTCCAGAAACCACTGTCGGTAAACACAATCCGCCGTGCCATCTGCAGATGCCAACTAAAGCTCTATCATGCAAAAATTAAGCCATATGTGAACATGGTCCAAAAGCACCGTCGTGTCCTATGGTCCAAGGCTCATTTAAAATGGACTGTTTCAAACTAGAAAAGTGTTCTATGGTCAGACGAGTCCAAATTTGACATTCTTGTTGGAAATCACAGACGCCGTGTCCTCCGGGCTAAAGAGGAGGGAAAACTTCCAGCGTGTTATGAGCGTTCAGTTAAAAAACCAGCATCTCTGATAGTATGGGGGTTCATAAGTCATACAATATGGGCAGCTTGCATGTTTTGGAAGGTACTATGAATGCTGAAAGGTATATAAAGGTTTTAGAGCAACATATGCTCCCCTCCAGAGGACGTGTATTTCAGCCCGACAATGCAAAACCACATACTGCAGCTATTACAACAGCATGGCTTCGTAGTAGAAGAGTGCCAGCAGTCCAGATCTTTCACCTATAGAAAACATTTGGCTCATCATTAAACGAAAAATATGCTAAAAGACGACCACAAACTCTTCAGCTGCTGGAAACCTTTATCAGGCAAGAATGGGACCAAATTCCAACACTCCAGAAAGTCATAACCTCGATGCCCAGACGTCTTCAAACTGTTTTCAAAAGAAGAGTATCTATCTATCTGTCTATCTGTCTATCTGTCTGTCTGTCTGTCTGTCTGTTAATATACAATTCATAGCCAAATAATTGCCACAGTATGGTGTTCCTCTTGCTTGAGCAGATGAGCATGAGCAAATGCATGTTGTAAAACAGAAAGCATGACATCAGATATAAATGAATAAGAGAATATCTAATTTACTGATAGTTCATGTTTAAATGACAGTACTTTGTTAACTTAAACTTGCACCATAGTTCACCACACCTGCATGTCCCTCTCTCCTCGTGTCTCTTTAATTTAACCATGTGTCGTGTTAAAGCCCAGTCAGATGTGGACAGTGGATGTGAAGTGGCTGATCATCATAAGAAGGTCCCAGTCCACTGCAGCGGAATCGGAGTCAGGTTCATAGAAGCGCCTATGGCGCAGCGGGTCGCTGTTGTACACGGGTTAATCATTGATCGCTGACGTTACAGTGGCTGTGTGTGTGTGTGTGTGTGTGTGTATGGACGCCGCACAGCACTGCAGTTCCTGTATTCCAGCTCTTCTTTCTGCGCCAGACTGACTGTATTATTACTGCGCGTGGATCTCGGTAATTCCCGGTGAAGCGCGAGCGTGTCAATGCTGCTCTGACGGGACCGCGGGAGCTGCTGCCGCACATACGGTAAATTACCAGAGACATTTACAACATTAAGATTCTGTTTATGTGATGTTTAATGTTTATTGCGCATCATATTTTGAGGATGGACGAAGACAGAGTGGTACGTGCAAGATATGTTTATGGACAGATGGTCTGTTTTGTAGTGGTTTATTCAGGTGATGGATATTGTCTCCAACGCTACTGTGTGTCCTTTTAATCAAAGCTATTCGAAAAGTTATTATGGGCTCAGTGACTTGAATTATAACTGGCTTAAAATGACGTAAATATGAAAATACGAGTGTGTTTGAATAGCTATAATTTCTTAATTGTCTGTAGTGCATGGTTTCCTTCAGCTCTTATCAGTTCGAGGCATAATTCTTATCTCAAATAGTTTTATTGTATTTCAGATGTGATGCACCAATGTCTCCGTCATGCATCAGCACATCTGCATTACAAACGAGTGTTTCTTTAATACTCTCACTAGTTTATGTCCACTAATAGTGTCCATTAATTCATAAACACACCACAGAAGAATTCAGAAGAAGCCTTTGTGCCACCAGAAACATTTCAATGTCATTTACAACATTCACGCTGGACTGGAAATAATGACATTTTAATCATTGTTTACACTCTTTGTATTTTTTTATATTCTAAGCAATATTGAAAACCACACTTAATTTGAATAGGTTAGAGTTGCAGTGCTTAAATTCATATTAAACATATTTTTTCTATTTTCTTAATGCACAATGTGTCATATTTCATCTCAAACTCTAACTACTAACAAGACAAACTGTTAGAAAGAGCTACATTTTTGTCTATGGTGAAAATGATGGCACATCCAAATTGCATAATTTGTGCAATATTTATATGAATAATTATCACACTATAAATATAAAAATAGTTTTATTTCATTGCTTGTTTAGCATGCATCATGTAATAGTTCATATTTTATTATGGAATGTCATAATTGTTTCCTTTTATTACAGTGTACCGTCAGCTTTAGAGGTTTACTTTGCAATGCAATACAATAGAAGTAATTGAAAAACCAGCGCAACGTGTCAGAATAAAATCACTCAAAATGATATTATGCTATATTGTATTCCATATGTGTGTGGTAGTAGAAACAGCTCCTCAAATCCACAAAGCGTGAGTTTGAATTCATCTGTCAGTCTCTATCAGGTCTACAGTACATCATGCATCACTCTCTGCTGAGAACAGATGATGGGACGGTCATAACCCAGATTATGAGACACTTGATGACTCAGTTAACATCCATCCAATGGGTGAACATTAGGGAACGCGTTCCTGCTCTGTATCAGATATACTTCTGTGCACCCTGGACTGCTACGTAAGCCGAACTTACCTATAGTTAGTAGGAACTATCTTTACACACGCTATCGTTTTCATGTTGACTGAGGTCCAGTAAGTTAGTTCTTGAAGGTAAGAAGCATGTGCACTATAATGCATGAGAAGATCGATCGAGCACTAATGACGTTTTCATAGCTGTTGCGTGCGCCTTTTAACTTTAGTGTTTGATTCATGCACATTTACACTTATTCATGGTTAAAGGGTTTTATGCTTATACCATGTTTGTTCGTATGGCTGCATATAAGGCTTGTTAATATAAAAAATACCCTGTTATGAGTTCATTGAAGGGAATATTCATTGCAGGAGTTTTGGGACGACTGGTTTCAGGGTAATAGGTAGCCAGACTTCATTTACATTTCAGCTTTTCCAGTCCTTCATCGTCTTGAAACAAAGACAGGTCTATATATGACAGATATATATGGCATCATATCTTACCCTGCGTTTGTTTGCATATGGATTTGGCCTGAACTGGAGCTTGAGCTGGTGTTAGTGGTTATATCCAGTGTTTTTTGCACTGTCCAGTTAAACATTGAGGCTTATTTCTCACTGAACTGGGGCCGGATGCATAAACTGTTTAGACTAGTTTTACAAAGTTAATCACTTATCTTTTTTAATTCAGTAGAAGGTAGATTTGTCTTATTTGTATTGGAAAAATAAGACCCCTTGGCATCTGCTGGTTGGTCAAGCTATTTCCTAAGACACAGTCTTAATGTGGTGGCTGAGTTCATGCAGCTCTGGTGCTTTACAGTATTATATCTCACACTGGTTTTACATAGTTCTACACTATAATGCAGCTGATATGGAAATGTGTTAGATATTGCTGACAGGCCTGGCCAGCGCTGGGGTTAATCATTTACTCAGGTCAGTTGACGAACCAAGTATTGTGAGGATTTTCTTTTCTTTTAAAGGTATTTTATCAGGCATGAGGATGATTTTACTTTGCTTTCAACATGTTTTCTGCAGTTTGATTGTCTTCCATGATATTCAGTGGGTGCTGATGCTTTTTGTGTCTTGATTGACCTTCAGTAGCAGTAGCTGAATGTCATGTGGTTCCTTGCCTTGTCAGAAAAAGGTCAAATTATTGGATATGTTTAGAGACTTATTATTGACCTTGACACAATCTTCAGAGGTCATCTCTCTGATGTCATTATATCAATAATTCATGTTTTCCCCTACATTTTTTTGTACAGCACTAAACACTTTTCTGATTTGGTAGATTTTTTTTACATTTATTTAAAATAATAAAAAACGTAGATTATGCCAAACTCTCAGCTACCAGCAGGGTTTTATGAACCTGGGCCGTATTCATGAAAAATCTTAGTGCTAAGAGTTGCTCCTAGCAAAATTATAAGAAAATTATTATAAATGTGGGCGTTTCCTCTTAAAATTAAAGAAAATATCCTAGTAAAGGAAAAAGTATTTCAGAAAGCATATTAACCCTTAAAAGAGGTCTTAAGTTCCAAAATTGTTAGGAGTACGAACGAGGACATTTAAGAGGCTTGCGAGTTTCTTTAGCAAAGAAAATGAACGAAACATGAAGAGGAAGAAAAAATGTATTGCACACAAAGCATGACAGTGAGTTAATAATACGCCACACATTAGATCGTGCAGGGAACATGTTTGTGACCGATCTTATTAGAGACACGCTAACATCTCTGACACCGTGCAGAAATGGTGTTTTTGACTTATGCCTGTACATGATGTCTGAATTTCCATTTTGTGTGGACTATCACTTTAAGAAAGGGATGGATTTATAGTAATTTCATCCTTGTAGCTATAACTACATCTCACCCTGTGTTACAACACTTGCCCACACACAGTATAGCCGACATATAATTATTTATGTTACATAAGGAACATTTCAAGGTTTTCACATAATAACCACCACAACATTCAGATTGTAAGAGGATATATTTTCACCTGACAGCAAATAGATGTTCACAAAGAGAAGTTTCTGACTGCTTGAGATTATTGACCAAACAGAAGTAGTCATTATTTATGATCTAATTTAAGCAATAATGTACAGGCGTCTGTGCTCTACTCTGAATATACAGCTGAAGACATCACACAGGCCTTTCAACAGCGCTTTAGTTTATGATGTGACTTACAATGCATTCAGGTTATACATTGTTTTATCAGTATGTGTGTTCCCTGGGAGTTGAACCCACGACCTATTGCGCTGCTAACACAATGCTCTACCACTGAGCCACAGGAACATATGAATGTTTCTTGACTGCATTGTGTTTGCTGTGAATCTGTCAGGCGATGGAGAAGCTGCGGGATCTTCCTCCGGCGGAGCAGAGCTCACAGAGTCCCGGAGACACGCTCCCCTGGAACCTCCCCAAACACCAGCGGGTCAAGCGCTCCAAATCCACCTCCGGAGAGGTGCTGGACCCGGCCGAGAGGGCCGTCATCCGCATCGCAGGTCTGTGCTCATGTCTGATGACGCTAGAGGAAACATCAGATCGATGTACACAGCAGATATGATGATGATGGTCTCTTACACAAAGCACTCGAGTATGAATCATTAAGACACATTTGAGCTGCAGTCATGTGGGACGCCTTTAGCTTGTTCGACAGCATTACAGCTTCAGATAAGAGTAATCATAGCCTCAGAGTCTAATATTAATGAGAAAAATGAGCCATGCATGAATAGACACCTTTGAATACAAACACACACAATAACATAAACAGCACAGTATGCTTCAATGGAAATGTGATCAAATACTTTTGATGGTTTATTAGAAATAATTATATATTAAAATTGTATTTTTATTAAGAATTAGAGTTATATTTATTTTGGTATATTACATTTTTTTAAATACTTAAAAATGTGATAAGATTTAGTTACTGATGTGCTATATTTTTATATTTATATTATTATGTTATTATATATTAAATGTTAAAGTACTTAAAATTATTACTTTTAGAGTTATTGGTTATTATATATTTGTATAATACAATATTTAAAATGCTTAAATAGAATTTTACAATATTTAAAGTTACTGATTAAATATACTTTTAGTATATTTTTTATATTATATTATTACATTTTGAAAATTGTATACATTTAGGGTTAGTGATTTAGTATATATTTTTAAATTTTATTTAAAAAGTATTTAATTTTATAAAAATGTTTAGTATTTTTTTAATAATTTACAATTTGACTAAATTTAGGGTTGCTAGTTTATTATACTTTCTAAATATTAAATTTTTCATAGTACATAATTATATTTGATCAAATCTAGGATGACTTATTTGATGAGCCTCCTAACAGCGAGTATGAAAGTTCATTATGTGCTCTTTTCACACACGACAGTAACAGACATCCAGAAGAGCTGCTGAGAATAACTGAGCGTCCTCACAGTCACGGTCTGACAAACACACACAGCAGCACTGCGACAGGAGCACTTTTCAGTGTAGCTTCAGAAAATGTACAATTCTTGATTAATGTTCTGAATAGCTCGGTGTTATGGCTTGTTTGTGCTTCTCTTGCGTCATACATTAGGTGCCAAGCGTCTGCAGTCAGAGCAGAAGACAAGCAGCTCACAGAAGCTTTAGTGATGGACAGAAAATGTGTCTGATGTGACATGAGTGTTCTCATAACTAGAGTGAGAATCTGTGACAGTTCAGCATCTCGCAGGTCTCTCTCACCTCTGTCAGGGCCTGAGTCAGCACGCGCACACGCACGCACGCACACACACACACACACACACACACACACACACACACACACACACACACACACACAGACACTGCGCATGCACACACACAGACACACAGAGATACACAGACAGACACACACACACACACACACACACACACACACACACACACACGCGCACACGCACACGCACACGCACACACACACACACACACACACACTGCACACACACACACACACACACACACACACACACACACACACACACACACACACACACACACACACACACACACACACACAGACACACAGACACACACACACACACACACACACACACACACACACACACACACACACACACACACACACACACACACACACACACACACACACACACACACACACACACACACACACACACACACACACACACACACACACACACACACACACACACACACACACACACACACACACACACACACACACACACACACACACACTAAGACAGATGTAAAATCATGAGGCAGAATTATTACTCCAGATATTACTGACAGCCTTGACTTGTATAAACACATTATGACAATTACAGATGAATCTTCTTTTTCACGCCAGTGACTGGATGTAAACCTGCATCTCTCACATTCGTGTGTCACAGATAGGAGTGTTTTCTGTAGTATTACAGCGTGGGTCTGTGGCACGATGATGGATCACACGCAGGTAGCAAACGCTGAGTCAGAGCGGCTGTTTTGTTGATGTCTACAATGTTTCATGAATCCTGCATAAGTGCAGGAAGTGCCTGAAAACATAACATTTCTGGACTTCTGGATATAAAAGAAATACATAAACAAATAATGAATGCGAAAAATAAATAAATACACATTTGAGTTCTTAACAAAGAAGTTCACCCTCTGCAGCACCTCTAGGGTCATCATGGACATCATTGCCCTGGGCTTGTTCATCTCCTGCAGGGAGTGGTACACATACAAACATAGCAAAAATAGTGTTATCAGCCTTCAAAAATAGGTATTGTTTTCATATTTTATATAGCCCATTCATAAATGCAAAATCCATGAAAAGCGTCTCTACTGCTTGTTGATATAAATTTGTGCTCTTTTGTCCGGATTAAATGAGGTCTGACGTTAACGTGATGATATGACGTAGCCAGCGGAGGCTTGTTTACGTTTTTAAACAATGATATATCAGATATATATTTGACACCGTTTTCAGGCAATCATTTGTTTGACCAGAGATCTTACGGCGTTAGACGCTATGCTGCTGCGTCCCAATAAAGATTTTAGAGTGGGGTTTTTTAGGCCGATTCAGTGCAACTCCAAAAACGAGGACGAATGAGTGTCCGGCTTGAGACTGTGCCGGACAGAGGGCTTAAAATGGCCACCCTAGTTGTTCTGCTGTGTTCAGTCCTGACAGATTCATTTATCAAGGTGCAAATATCCAATGCAATCGCTCAGATAATATGAGATTATGTGAACATGATAAAAAGGTGATTTAGATAGAGCTGACTAGTGCATATCATTTATATCAGAGCTGCAGAACCTTTTAGATCCACCAGATGTCAGAGTATTTCAGGAGACACTACTGTAATAAACCAGCTGTAGTTGATTTATTTGACACTGTGGAAAAGTGCATTACAACTCATGCTAAATTATTTATATTAAATACAGGTGTTTCTTCAAATATGGCTGCTTAAAAATGTGAGATTATTTATATTTTGGCCATTTTCACTGTTTTAGATTATCATTTGAACATGTTATGATATTTGTATGATGGATTTAAACATATTTTAAGATGTAAAAAAAGTCAAACAAATACTCACTAAAACAAAAGTAATTTTTTGTTTTATTACACTTTTTGTAAAAGGTTAACATAATTAAAAAATTGTATAATATTTATAAGGTGAATATTAACCTTTTTTAAGATTTTAATATTAAATTTAAATAATAAAATAACAAGTGTAAAACAATAAAATGTATACTTAGAAAAAGAAGTGATACTGTTTTAATGTGACCTTAAATAATAAAAAATTGAAAAGAAAATTAATATTTTGATGAACAGGAACATTTATGTAATAATGAACCAATATAGAGTTATGGTTAAAAATAGGAGATGTCCGCCTTTATCCTAAACTTACAACTGAAAGTTGTGTGAAATTATTAAAGTTGTAATTACAGTTTATTGTATATATATATTGTATATTGTATATTTAGGCATTTCTTCAAACGTGGGTACTTACATTTTTTTAATTGTTTATATTTTTTGCCATTTTCACTCTGTTTAGATTATCAGTGTTGTATTTTTTATGATGGATTTAAACTTATTTTAAGATTTTAAAACAATAAATGAATAAAGTCTAAAATTCTGATTATTTTGATGAACTTGCTGACTGTGTTGATCTGAGACGTGGTAATGGTAAAAATAAGAGCTGTCCGTATTCTTTATTCTTTGGTATATTTTATTTTCTATAGTGAAATTTATTCTTTATTTGATTCAGTCTGAACTCTGTTTACTTGAAATTGTTAATCTGTCATCGTTCATCCATAATATGACTATAATTTGAGTAGTGTTTATATATTGCAGGACATGATACAAAAGACCATGTGCATGTGAACGTATTCAGGTTTCATGTTTATTATGCATTGATCTTCATACTTCAGATGTCAGAATCTGTTTAGAGTTAGAGTTTGTTGGGTTGCTACCTGAGGTCTTGAGTGAGGGGTCAAAGGTCATGGCAGCTGTGTGCTATTATAGGTAGGTGTGAGCAGTGCTAACGTGCTCATGTAAGGTAAAACCGTTCCTTGAGCAAGTCGGATATATTTAATTTCACACTCATGTTGGGTTTCTTTATGATCGCATGGAGATGCTAAATCCTCAGATGCTACCAGCGTGCCGTCACACACTGCAGAGACCACCCACACACGCACGCACAAATACACACGCATACACACGCATACACACACACACACACACACACACACACACACACACACACACACACACACACACACACACACACACACGCACACGCGCACACACACACACGCACACGCCGCACGCATGCACGTGTACGCGCACGCACACACACACACACACACACACACACACACACACACACACACACACACACACACGGCTGTCCTGTGTAACTCGAGCCCACAGTAACGTCCTCACACCTGTTTTTGGCTTCAAGGCTGTAGTCCTGAAGGAATGTCTCAGGTTGTTGGAGACGTGCAAGTGCCTCTCAAACACACATGAATATATTTTCACACTCTAATGTAAATGTGTACCTTGAATGCACTTTAGATAAAAGCATTTCCCAAATGCATATAAATATAAATGTAGTATGTCTCTGTGTTACTGTATATATTAGTTTTGTTTTGGCTGCTGAACTGACATGATGGCCTTGGATACATTAACATATAATTGCTCACTAAAACTGGAGTAATTTAGAAGAGGTGTAACTTTACACTTCACTTTTTACTGTAATTCTAATCTTTAATTGAGGAGTAACACGAATCGGCTACCAACTGTGTGTGTGGAGTGTGTGTGTGTGTGTGTGTGTGTGTGGAGTGAGTGAGTGAGTGAGTATGTGTGTGTGTGTGTGTGTGAGTGTGTGTGTGTGTGTGTGTGTGTGCAGTGCGTGTGTGTGTGTGTGTGTGTGTGTGTGTGTGTCTGTGTCATCTGTGTGTGTGTGTGTGTGTGTGTGAGTATGTGTGTGTGTGTGTGTGTGTGTGTGTGTGTGTGTGTGTGATCTTCATGTGTGTGTGTGTGTGTGTGTGTGTGTGTGTGTGTGTGTGTGTGTGTGTGTGTGTGTGTGTGTGTGTGTGTGTGTGTGTGTGTGTGTGTGTGTGTGTGTGAGTGTGTGCGTGCGGCGTGTGTGTGAGTGGTGCGGCGAGCGGCGTGTGTGTGTGTGTGTGAGCATGAGTGAGTGTGTGTGTGTGTGTGTGTGTGTGTGTGTGTGTGTGTGTGTGTCGGGGTTTAACCACAATGCATCAGAACTTTTTACTTGGCTCCTTCAGAAAAAAAAGTGTTCTGTTCTGTTCTGTTCTGTTCTGTTCCATTTCATTTAATTAATAATAAAAGGAAGAAAAATTATTATCCTGTTTTGTCTGGATTATTCTTCTGTCATAACATGATTTTCCCCCCTTAAATCCATTTTAATGACTTTAGTGAAATTATCTTAATATGATCTTAATGATCTTTAGTGACTAAATCTTTCATTCTGAAATGTCTAAACATATGCAGCATTTTTAGAATAAGACTGACACCTCAGGTCCTTGTCTTCACATTATAACAGTAAAGTTGCAGATATGGTCTTTGTGCGACCTCTGTGCTGAATGGTTTATTTTATTTAGATAACTCTTTCTGCAGCTTTCAGCGTTACGCCACTAGATGGCGACATGTAGCTGTCTTTACAAGTGAGTCTTTGAATCATGCATTCAACCGATTCATTTAAAAATGTTGATTCCATGAGGATATTTGTACTCAAAAATCCCTCCTTGTACCTCATCACTACATTACTCCAGTTACGTAGAGCACTGAACGGAAGAGCTGCGTATCTATCGTCTGTCAACATGTTGGAATTAATTTGGTGCAATGCTAACAGTGTATGGGTGTGCAGTGTATGGCTTGCTGCTGTGATAAATTGTTTGTGCACTTGTTATTGAGGTGTATTATGGGATTGAAGGAGTGCAGTCGATAATGTCCACTAAGGTTTCGGATAGCACTACAAACGGCTGCCATTTCAAGTAATGGACTCTAAAAAATAATGTGATCAATAAGTCATGGCAACATGTTTTTTAATTACGTCAACTCGCCAAAACAATTTGAGCAATAGCAGCTTCATTTTTTATGTTAACTAGATTTATAAAGGATTTATGAAAATAAGTTTCAATGACTCGTACAGCTAATTTGATTATACTTAAAAATGTACGGCATTAAAAAAAGTTGGATTAGGTGTTGTTTGTATGTTTGTACATTTATTTATTAAAGTGAGGCTATATAGGGCAATTTCAGACACAAGCACAGTGTTTATGAGTGAGTCATTGAATTATTCACTCAATTGATTTGTTCAAATCCACTGAATAAATTAGAAATGTAAATATAAATAGCAATTATTGGGATACTGGTATTATTTTCATTGGTTGTTGAGAACTGGTGTGGTTTTCTTCAATCTTTTTTTCTAGGACACATATCTATGCATTCTTAAATCCAGCTATATTTACTTCAGCAAAATGCCAAGAAAAACGTTTTAGCTTAAAATAAGAAATAAGAACATTTTATGTTATTATTATAATTATTATTGGGTTTAAAGCATAAACTCACTTAATTTTGATACAGTTTTAAGAAAATAAACTTAATATGTTGTCATTTTGCTTAAAGTATGCTGATTTAATCAATATTATTACAGTGAGGGTATTTTCATTTCTTCATTGACACAAGCACAGTGTTTATGAGTGAGTCATTGAATTATTCACTCAGTCCATTTAACAGTGAATCAGTCAGGAACAAAACTATAAACAGTGTAGCAAAAACAAGCTAAAGTGCCTTGCAATATAGTGTTCGTTAATATTAACTTGTTTATTGAATTGTTGTATAAAATGAATTTCACACTTGTAATCGCGCTGTGTTTTGGTACAGCTCAGAAACAACAGCTCTCTTGCTTGTGTGATGATCCTGAAATATTTTATTCTTCAAGATGTAAAGAATACAGTATTTCCAACTTTCCAAATGTTGCCAGTACTGTCCTGCGAGCACGAGATCTTGAGTTACACCTCTCCCTGTGTCTGCTCTGATCAGAGAGCGCTGGCTCCGGCTGAGAGGAGCAGCACATTCTAGTGACTGCACGGCAGCTGACATAGATGTCAATGAGCTGCGCATGTGCACACGGTGTTGCCACGGACCAATCACTTGCCTGCTTCTCCTTTGTTTGAAATAAACCTATTTACAGTTTTTGCCCGTTGCTTGAACACATTTTGCAAAACTTCGCTCATTGTGCCAAAACTCTAAACACAAGTAAACATGACACAACACTGGGAAATATACCATTCACATCTGTGCCAAATTGAAACTCTACTCTCAAAACCTAAACTCTGCTATCAAAACCTAACATTCCTTTGTCAAAATGTAACTCTGTTGACAAAATGACACATACTTGCATCATATGCAAACACTTTCAGATCAGGGGGAACACAATAGTCTACTTTATATAAAACACTGCAGTCTTTGGTTTTCATTGTTTATTCAGAAGGCATATTTTCAGGAGACACATTTTCAAACAACCAAAAAAGCAAATAGGCCTACTCAATATTGTACATTGCAGCACTGTACATTGCAGTACCATGAATTCAGATAAAGCAAAAAAAAAAAACATAATACAGTAATAGAAAAAACACTATACCGTAAACACAAAAAATCATGACAATTGTGCATACGTGGGCTCATGGATCCCGCCGTCTGTTGGGGTCTGGCCACAGGACCTCATCGACATCGCAAGCAATGTCTTCTCCCGCTAGGCACCGGGGAAAATATCCTCTTGCATGTCGAAACCATCCATGGATTGCTGTCACCTGAATGTCGCCGCAGGCCTGTTCCATTGCCTGCAGAAGAGGCATGCGGGCATGTGGTTGGCGGTACACGCCATCTCCAAGCCTAAAAATTCCTCTATAGGGTTTAAAAATGGTGAGTAAGGGGGCAAGTATACCACTTCAAATTGATTGTGGTTGGTGAACCAGGCCTGGACCAGAGCAGCCCGATGGAAACTGACATTATCCCATATCACCACAAACCTGGGCTGATCTGGTCTGTTCTGTACAACTATATTATGGAGAGCATCTAGAAATGTGAGTATATGTTGGCTATTGTATGGACCTAGTTTTGCATGATGATGCAGAAGCCCTCGAAGGCTTATGGCGGCACACAATGTGATATTTCCCCCGCGCTGCCCTGGGACGTGCACAATTGCCCTTTGGCCAATTACATTACGACCCCGTCGTCTTGTTTTGCTCAGGTCGAATCCAGCTTCATCAATGAAAATGAATTCATGAGGCTGTGCAGCTCCATCCATGGCCAAGATTCTCTGTAAAAAAAAAAAAAGAGAACATATTACTGTACTACAGTGCTACACATACAGAACCCTCACCCCATCACACAGGTACCTGTGTAGCTCTCAGAATGGATCCATGTGGTACTGATATGGTACATATTCAGCTGCTACTGGATTTCACCAATACTGTATTGTAAATGTAAAGGACAGTTACACTTACCCGTACATATTCAGCTCGAAGTCCTTTGACCCTGTCACTGTTCCTCTCAAATGGGACTCTGTAGAGCTGCTTCATGGTGATGCTGTGTTTTCCCAAGATGCGTCTGATGGTGGTGATGCTCACATGGTTTATGTTGTTGAACACTTGCCTGTCTGCAAGTATTTTCTGTCGTAGCTGGTGGAGACGGATGGCATTGTCTGCCCTCACTAGGTCCACAACGGCAAGTTCCTGCTGTTGTGTGAACAGGCGTTGGCATCCTCCCCCAGAAGGTCTTCGAGTCATTCTAGAGAAATACAACCACATATTGTCATCGGTTTGCTTATTTTTCTTACAGTACTTTACTGTATATATTGTATCATCCACTGTACAACACTGTACTTCAATATAAGTAATCATGGTATGTTTCACAAAACTACCACTTTGGCTGCAAAAGGAGCATTAGCACCCTGCAATACCCAGTACACTTGATATGGTAATGTGATATACTGTAGAACAGTGCTATAAAAACCATCTGAGTAGAGTAGAAGGTAGAGAGGTGAAGACATACCTGTATTCTAGTCGGAATGTTCTTATTACAGATGCCACTGTGAAGCGGCTTAGATGTGGGTGGACTCTCTGCCCAGCTTCCCTCATAGTCAGGCCATGGTTGATGACATGGTCCACCAAAGTTGCTCTTATATCATCAGAAATATGGGTCCGTGCATGGCCTCTTCGACCTCCTCCTCCTCCTCCTCCTCCTCCTCCTTCTCTTCCTCCTCCTCCTCCTCCTCCTCCTCCTCCTCCTCCTCCTCCTCCTCCTCCTCCTCCTCCTCCTCCTCCTCCTCTCCTCCTCCTCCTCCTCCTCTTCCTCCTCTTCCTCTTCCTCTTCCTCTTCCTCCTCTTCCTCTTGCTCTCCCTCCATCCATGCTTGCAAAGTTCTTGAAATGGCTAAACTGAGGGCTTTTTGTAGTTGGCTAATTGGTGTTCAGTTTTGCAAGTAAGTGCCTTCAGGTGTGTATTTGAGTGGTTGCAATTACCCGATGTGTTTTGTATTTTGGATACATGTGTTTTCCAAATGGCACCCTGAGATTTCATTTTTGAACGAAGTGTCTTATGTATGAAATAGAGTGTAGTATGCAGGACCATGTGTGTTGCATAAAGGAGTAAGTGTGTTGCATAATTGCAACTAGAGTGCAAAGCAGCGCTTTTGTTTAAGGTATGAGTACATGTGTTTGAGGTATGGTAACAAAAGCTTCAAGTTGTGTTACTTTAGTCTAAGCATGGGTCTATAGTGTTCAAGCAACGGGCAAAAACTGTAATTTGACCGTTTTTTTTCATCTTTCTTTTTTTTGTTAATTCTTCTCATGCACTTATATTACTCACTGTCACTCATAGAGCTTTAGTTCATTCCGGTTTCTGAACTCCTCTGAGATCGTTTACTGGGCTACGTCTAAGAGACTGTACGTGATTGTACTTACTCATATACAACAATAAACTTAATTAAACTTATTAAACTCATATACACATATAAAAAGCATATATACATATAACTTTAAATACCACTTTATTAAAGATATACACAAATATAAAATACAAATAATAAAATATAAATACAAAATACAAATCTAAAAAACCTATACATAATACAAATACACAAAGCTAGAATATTACACACGTTTAAAATAGCTAAAATGTCACACTCTAAAATATATAATAGGACGTGATTCCGTCATTAATATGCAAATTTACGCATGATGTCATCTAGCGACATTTAGCGACTTTTCGAGCAGACTTTAGCTACTTTCCATTGAAAATAGGTGGCAACACTGATTGTTAGTTTATCTACGGTCATTTTTGCTTATTAATATGGTTAAACTGGATCATCAAAGATCAGCAGCAAAGAAATCGGTTAATAAAATGGGATTAGATACATTTGTGTTACTTAACATATTTAATTATTGCAGGTTTGCGTCATATTCTGAGTTTGCATTTCACTGTTTTAATTAATTTTGATGAATACTGAATCTGTTTTTTGTGAGTGAGATTAATGAATTATTCACATTTAGTCTAGATCTACAGTAACATCATGTTCACATACAACGAACACGATAAACGTTAAAATAACCCGTCTGCACATCCCTTCTATTCATATCACTATTTATTAAGTCCCAGTACACTGTTTTTTTGCACATCCTATTGTTTTGCACATCTTATTGTTTTGCACTTTTTGTATTGCACATTTTACTCTTATTTCTCTTTTTTTTTAACCATATATATGCTCTTGTGTTGTGTTACATTTATATAATTCTTATTTTTTATTCTTCTGCACTGTCCACTGAGCGGACCTGATTTGATTACATTTCACTTCTAGTTATACCCTGTATAATTTATTATGTGACAAATAAAGAAACCTTGAACCTTGAACCTTGAACGCCTCTGTACGTCTGATTTCTCGGACATGTGGACAGGAGGCTTGTCAGTCAATGAATGAGAAAACAAAGAATTACTTTTTTTACTTTTTCAAAAGTAATATTTTCTTGTAAATTTACAAGTAATGCGTTACTTTACTGGTTACTTGAAAGAAGTAATCTGATTACGTAACTCTCGATGCATGTAATGCGTTACCCCAACAATGGTTCTTTTCTATTTTCTAAGTTGTTTTGAGTAAAATACATAGTCTACATTTTTGGCAGTTTTAGAAAGAAAGTAAATAGAAATATGCTAAAATTGTGGCTTCCAAAAATATTTCTAAAAGTATTATTTAAAAAAAAACTTTTTAATATTTTTATTTAATTAAGCTGATTCATATTTTTATGGAAAATGTGATACACTACCATTCAAAAGTTATGGATTAAATAAGTTACTTTTTGTAAGAAATTACGATTTTTTTTCAGCAATGATGCATTAAATTGATCAATAGTGACAGTAAGAACAATTATAATATTAAAACAGTTTTATTTTATTTATTTATTTATTTATTTTTATTGTTATTTTACACTGTTTTAATCTGTGAATCCTGAAAAATAAAATGTTCTCTTTCATAAGTTCACTCGACGCTGCGTAGCTATGATGCATTGGGAACGCGTCTGGGTGTGCGGATTGTCCGAATCCCTTTCAGAATCACGCCAATTAATTGGCTGATGGCGCGGATGCCATCTTGGACATTCTCACATCACCACCCTTATACTGGCGAACGCGCCATCTGCTCCTCAGATTTCTCTGCCTTCACGAAGTGGCCATATCAGTCCTTCTGTTGTGGTTTGTCTGGCCTGATTTTCGCACAGTTAAATGTATGTGTTCAAGTCGTCTATCTTTCCCGTCGCGCTCCAGAAGCGGCCTAGGCCTTCCTTGAATCTGCGGCCAGGGGTTCGGATGTTGAGCTCGAGGCGATGGAGAGTGAGCAGGTGGGCCTCACCCTTTCTCTCCCTTTCTCGCCCGAGCCAGTGTGCGCAGACTCGCGGACTTCTCTTAATGATTGTTATGCTTTAACCCAGAGGCACACTAAACGATTTCTTCCAGGCTAGAAAAATCTTTGTAAACGTCCGACTCAGAGAATTTCGGGCCTGCTTCAGCTGACGCTTTCCCACCTAGCAACCAGGAAGCGCGGCCTTCTGCGGCGTACTCAGAGCTTATAGACGTGCTGGCGCGCGCCTCAGGGAAGCTCTCTATTGATTGGCCCAACGAGCCCTGAATCCCAGTCATCTGAACTCGACGAGCGGTTTCTGAGCGGCCTAATTCGGCATTTACAAATTTCATAACTCTCGTTTTTGCTGCTTTATATTAAAAAAAAACAAAAACAGGAGATCAGTCTGCCAACCCTGCCAGTGTTCCAGGGCGCAGCGGTCTCCAGCGAGCGCTTCTCTCAGTCTCTTCTGCCAGGAAACGTAGCGGAACTGAGAGGCTCACCATCCCTTCGGGGGTCTCTAGAGCAGCTGGTTCGGCCGTCTCCTGCTGGTCCTCTGTTCCAGGGCACAGAGATAGCAGCTCTAAGCACTCCAGAGACCAATTTTGAGGGACTGAATCCCTTAGCAGACCATTGGCAGAGTGGAAACTACTGCCAGATGTGTCTCCATGGGTCCTGCGCACTGTAGAAGCAGTTTGGCAAGTGGCGCTTCGTTGCCACTTTCATCTGGGTTTCTCCCACACTGTGGGCCCCAAGCAGGCTCTGGTAATCAAACAAGGGAGTTCCTGAAGTTCGCTTTGGGGGCAAAGTGTATCATTATTGGGTTCTTCCCTTCGAAATGGTCACTGCAAGCATTGTAGGCCTCCTCTTGCTGCTGAGAGTTTTCGAGGCCTCCGCTTGCCAGAACTCCACCGGGACAGTCTGTGAGTGGTAGGCCCTAGGTGAGCCTCCTTACAAGATCCCAGCGTATGGAGTGTTGTAAGCCTCCTCACTATCTAGAGAGTTGTCATGCTGAGGCCTCCGCTCCAAGAGCCTGACCGTTTCGGCGAGTGTTGTCAGGTCTCCTCTCACTACAGAGTCTTTGAGGCCTCCACTCGCCAGAGCTCCGCTAGGGCAGCAATGTTAGTGGTAGGAGGTGGAAAGAGTACGGAAATATTCTACTCAAGTAAAAGTACCATTACATTAATGAAATTTTACTTAAGTACAAGTACCAGTCTTAAAATCTACTCAAATAAAAGTAAAAATTATGTCATTTAAAATTTACTCAGAGTAAAAATGAGTTACATTTTAACAGTGGGAGGGACGAAAAAATGGGATAGACCAAGGGTGTCAAATTTAGTTCCTGGGGGGCCAGAGCCCTGCACTGTTTATAGCCCTAATTAAACACATCGGATCCAGCTAAACTAATCATTTAGGCTTATTTGAAAACTACATGGTATGTGTGTTGGAGCAGGGTTGGAACTAAACTCTGCAGGGCAACTGAGTTTGACACACCTGGGATAGGCCTATAAATCTAGAAAACTAGTTGTTTTCAATTAACTCAATCAGTTATTTAGAATAATAACACATTTTGGGCTGTTACCAGACAAATAAAATCAGTATCAACTAAATTAATATTTGCAATGCAGAGGAAACACAGAAGCTTCATCTGAGCGGCATAGTTGTATTTACACACTGACATGAATGCATTTAGCCTGCAGTTACAAATGCAGAAATAATGCTTTAATAAATAAGACATAAAATGTTGAATACTCACTCGTTAAAATAAAAAAATAAAATAAAAAAAAAAGATTCTTTAAATGTGAAATTAAAACAGCCAGTAGGTGTCAGCAAGTCACTGTTAAGAGAGTCATTGCAATTGACACGAATCATTAAAAAAGTTGATTAATTCAAGAACGAAACACCGTCATGTTGCTCAGAGACGCAAAACTGTGAATGGTGGCTGTGTTTGGAATTATTTTTGTTGTCGAAATAGAGCAACAACAGGCAATATGGTGTCTAAAAAGCAAGTCTTTAAATTAACTTCTTGTTTTTTTAAATAAAATCTACAGGCGTATGTAATCATGCTGATTTGTGGAGAAAAATGGCACTCTTCGTGTGATGTTGATTTACTATATGAAATGATATAAATATATAAATTTTCTGCCCCTATATCTTCAATTTTGTGATCATTCTAAACTCATTTTAACAGACTGAATCACGCAGTAAAAGAAAGCACTCCAAATGCACACGGACTAGTCTAATCTACTAGATTTCACAGCACACTGTTTAGAGTGTTTTGTTTGGTTTTTGGCAAAATACTGATAATGTCAAATCACACATCATTAAAACAACAATTACTATATTATCGCAGACGATATCGCACACCCTGCATCACTGTCTTTTTGTATAATTTGTGCAAAACCTTTTGCTAAACTGTCAAAGCTTCATTTTAACCAACAATGCAACGATGCAAGTATTTACCTTACCTCTACATGCTTGCAAATGGTTGATGTCGAGATTTTATAAGCTGCTAGTTCGGTCTCCCGAGGCAAACACAGCTTACATAATAGAGCATAAATATGGCCAGGGGTTCACTTCCTTTCCTTCAAGTTCAACTTCAGCAGAATACGACGGGTTTGGTTTTCAGCTGGGTCTGCACCATAACGCCTGTCTTGTCCGTCTGCACCTTTCTTGTGATTTTAGCGCCAGTTTGTTGTTCTGCCCATTATTTGCTGCAGTAGTTTCCAGGGAGAGATTGTTTTTTTTTACTCAGTAATGAATGTATTTTAAAATGTAGCGAAGTACAATACTTCAAACACAATATACTTAAGTAAAAGTAAAATTACAGATTAAAAAATTACTTTAAAAAGTAGAAGCACACAGAAAAGCTACTCAATTACAGAAATGCGTGTAAATGTAATTTTTTACTTTCCACCTCTGGTGGTAGGTAACCTCCTCACAGGATGCCCAGTGTGTGGAGTTCAGTAGGCCTCCTCTCAATCTAGAGAGTTGTCATGTTGAGGCCTCCGTTCCAAGAGCTTGACTGTTTCGGTGAGTGTTGTCAAGCCTCTTCTAGCTAAAGAGAGTTTTCGAGGCCTCCACTCATCGGAGCATGAGGAAACTGTATAACCCTGAAGTGGAAGTTTCACTTCATAGTCAGGAGATCGCCAGCTTGACCCAATTAACTGCCTGATTGGTACAGTTCTGGAGTCCTTGCAGGCCCGTTCCTCCGCAGGCTTAACCCACTCCACCCTGAAGGTCTACGTGGTAGCGTTATTGGCGTACAGCACCCCTCTTGGTGGCCAGTCAGTGGGCAGACACCCCTTGTTACATGTTTCCTCCAGAGCACCAGAGCTCTGCAGGGGCAGTTATGTGAGTGGTAGGCCCTAGTGAGCCTCCTTACAAGATGTCCAGCGTATGGAGTGTAGTAGGTCTCCTCTTGATCTAGAGAGTCATCATGCTGAGGCCTCCGCTCCAAGAGCTTGGCTGTCTCGGCGAGTGTCGTCAGGCCTCCTCTCACTACAGATAATTTTTTGAGGCCTCTGCTCACAGGAGTACGAGGAAACCGTAAGCCCTAAAATGGAAGTTTCGCTTTATGGTGCGGAGATCCCCAGCTTGACCCAGTCAACTGCCCGATTGGTACAGTTCTGGAGTTCTTGCAGGTCTGTTCCTCCGCAGGATTAACCCACTCCACCCTGATGGTCTACGTGGCAGTGTTATTGGCCTACCGCGCCCTTCTTGGTAGCCAGTCAGTGGGCAAACACCCCTTAATACACGTTTCCTCCAGAGGCTGAGGCCTCCAGCCAGAGAGCTATGCTATGTGCTAGTTCAGGAATGTTATTCCTTAGCCTCGAGTCCTCTGATCTCCCCTCTTCTTGGGGTCAAGACTCACTTCTCAGGAGTTGGCCTTTGGGATGCAGGCCCCGCCTTCTTTAGCTTTGATGCTGACCGTTGTGGCTTGCTGCATCAAAGCACAGAATTCGTCACGGGCGAGTGAAGCAATTTTGCTGGCTTACGAGGTGCGTGGTCCTCACCTCTCAGCGTTTGGGCACACTCTATCGGGAGTATGGTTTCCTCTCAAGCACCCTTTAGAGTAGTCCCCCTAGACCATTGGTCTCAAACTCAATTCCTGGAGGGCCACAGCTCTGCACAGTTTAGCTCCAACCCTAATCAAACACACCTGATCCAGCTAATCACGGTCTTCAGGATTACTAGAAACTTCCAAGCAGGTGTGAGTTGGAGCTGGTTGGAGCTAAACTGTGCAGAGCTGTGGCCCTCCAGGAATTGTGTTTGAGACCACTGCCCTAGACAATATTTGTACAGCGGAAGGATGTTCCTCTCCGCTCACTTTTATCAGGATCTTGACATGGCTCCTGGTTCCCGGTTCTTGTCCGTTGGAACCAGCCATGGATGCTATCTGGTTCATCTTTGGGCCATATACATCAGCGCTTAGCTTGGCGTGTTTGGTATATCGTTCCCAATTTGTCATAGCTACGCAGCATTGAGTGAATCTATGAAAGAGAACGTCTCAGGTTACTCGTGTAACCCTCGTTCTCTGAATAGGGAACGAGATGCTGCGCTTGCTGCCAAGCTCCTCACGCTGCTGACAGAGGCCTTTTCGGCAGAGAAATCTGAGGAGCAGATGGCGCGTTCGCCAGTATAAGGATGGTAATGTAAGAACGTCCAAGACGGCATCCGCGCCATCAGCCAATGAATTGCCGTTATTCTATTAGGGCTTCAGACAATCTGCACACCCAGAGGGCGTTTTCAATGCGTCATAGCTACGCAGCATCCCGGTCCCTATTCAGAGAACAAGGTATACATGAGTAACCCGAGATGCGTTTCATGTTTTACACAAAAATATGTGGCGGCACAATTGTTTTCAACATTGAAAATAATCAGAAATGTTTCTTGAGCAGCAAATCAACATATTATTATGATTTCTGAAGATCATGTGACACTGAAGACTGGATTAATGATGCTGACAATACAGCTTTGATCACATAAATAAATACAATTTTACAGTATATTCACATAGAAATTTTACAATTTACAATTTAAATACAATTTATTTTAAATTGTAATAAAATTTCACTATTTTTACTGTATTTTTGATAAAAAAATGCAGCCTTAGTGAGCAGAGGAGACTTCTTTCAAAGTATTAATTATTTCAGACCTATGTACCACTAGTGTTCACTGCATTTACATCTTTCAGAAATAGTTGGTAGTGTGCCAGACTGTGAGAGGCGAGTTAGGTGTTTTGTGTGGATGATCAGATTGATGTCTTGTGTGTCTTTAAGAGGCGGAGCCTGCTGCTGTTTCAGGAAGGAGGGGTGTGGCTAGCGCTGGCTTTGGAATGAAGTTTAGAGCAGAGAGAGAGAGAGAAAGACTATAGCGCTGCTGCTCACACTTATCCACAGCA